>CM076570.1:1405912158-1406110333 GCA_034641835.2 Pinus albicaulis
GTGGTAGGCCACATATACATTTTCCATGAGTAACAAAGAGTGTGATATGTTGGGCATAGAATTCCTTGGATTTATGCGATATGGACAACATGTAGGAAGATCATCAAGCTTCTATCATTAAAATGGACGATAGAAATTTGTGATCAATTTGTTTCTATTTTGATTGATCCCTGGATCTAATTATAGCTATATTTATCCTAACTCGGTTGATAAGTGTGGTTTGAGTAAGGAAATAAATTCGTAATATTTGTTAGTGCGATTTGCCTACGAGTACGAAGAAAATATGTCACCACTGGGTAAGAGCTTGTGAATTTGAGTTAAATGGTATGCCTACATCAACGCACTTGAACATATTTCCATTAGGTTCATACAATATGCTATGGGTATGTATTGGTTATATCCTCATAGTACCAAGGTAGATTTTTATGACAAAGCTATTGAATGCTTGGATGAAAATGAGGAACCAAGAGTCTTGCAAGGAAAGAATAAGGTCACGTCAATTAGGATGGTGACAAACCATGCAGCCAAGCGCAGTCATAGGAAAGGGTGTGTATTATTTGCGCTCATATCTCTAGTGATAAAGGTAAGGAAGATGAGAATGTAGACGTCGTTTGAACATGATATCTAGTTTTACAAGAGTTTCAGGATGTGTTTCCAACATATATTTCAAAGTTTTGACCACACAGGGGAAGTATAATATTCTATTGAGTTGAATACATGGGCATCTCCAACATCAAAAGAATCTTACAGGGATGAGTACACCAGTAATTGGTAGAGTTAAAATTGAAATTAAAGTAAATGTTTGACAAAGGGTACATTATACCAAGTGTATCTCCATCGAGTGCATTGATGTTGTTCGTGGAGATGAAAGATGGCACTCCCATATTGTGCATCAACTACAAGCAATTGAACAAAGTGAGCATCAAGAATGGGTACCCATTACCGAGGGATTGATGATTTGTTCTATCTTCTAAAGGGAGCGAGTAGTTTTATCTAAGATCTACTTGAGATCAAGCTATCATCGAGTACGCATCAAAGGGAAAGACATCTACAAGACTGCGTTTAGGACTAGGTATGAACATTATGAGTTCGTTTTAGTTCCATTTGGTTTGACTAATGCCCCAGACTACATTTAGGTGTTTGATGAATAGTGTGTTGTGTCCTTATTTGGAAAATTTTATGATTGTGTTATTGATGACATATTGGTGTATTCTAAAAATGAGGAAGAGCATGTCGAGCATTTGGAAGTGGTATTGGGATTTTTGAGAGAGCATCAGCTTGTATGCTAAACTCAACAAATGCAGTTTCTTCCCGAATAAGGTACACTACTTGGGATATGTTGTCTCCAAGGAGGGAATTGTAGTAGATCCGGAAAATATAAGGGCCATCATGGATTGGGTAGCTCCTAAGAGTGTAGATGAAGTAAAATCATTCATGGGATTGGCGAGGTTATTACAGGGATGTTCATTAGGAACTTCTCACGGATTTCGTATCCGATTACATCATTGTAGAGGAAAGGTAAGAAGTTTGATTGGAAAGAAGAGTGTGAGGCTAGTTTTGAACAAATTAAGAAGTTGTTGAAACATGCTTTAGTGTTAAAGATTACAGATCCGGATAAGGAGTTCTTAGTGTGTACAGATTCTTGCAAGAGAGGACTTGGTGGAGTCCTCGAGTAGGATGGATAGGTGGTATTCTATGAGTCACGAAAACTAAACGAGCACAAGTAGAACTACCAAACACATGATCTTGAGCTAGCAGTGATTATACATGCACCGAAGATGTGGAGGCACTATCTTCTTAGCAAGTGATTTGTACCGTGAGTGATCACATCGAGGTTGAGGTGCTTGTTTGACCAGATCGAATCGAATGCTAGAAAAGCTAGATGGTTGGCCATGATTAGTGAGTTTGACTTTGAGATCAGGTACATCAAGGTAAAGGAAAATAGGGTCGCAAATTCTCTTAGCAAGAAGGTATAGGTAAATCACATAGCAACTATGAGCTCTTACTGTGATTGAAATTATAGGATAAGATCTTGTAGGTAGGTCGATTGGATCACATGTATATGGAGATTGTGCGCAGGGGTTGTAGCAAAGTATAGGTATAAGTGTTGTTATGGGTACATGTTTTGGCACTAGTACGAGTACAAGTGTTGTTAAAGGTATAGGTCTTGGTACGTGTACATGTGTTGCTACAAGTGGTAGTACAATTACAAGTACAAGTGATAGTACAAGTGTAGGTATAGGCACATGTAGTGGTATAGGTACCAATACAATTATAGGTGTACATTATTTGGACTACCATCTCACAGAAGATGGATTGGTTAGATTTAGAGATAGGGATATGTATTGGACAATAGTGAGCTCAAGAAGGAGATCTTGAGGAAGTTTCATGCGAAAACATATCTGGGTCACCCAGGATACCGAGAAAACATTGACCGTGGTGAAGATATTTTACTATTGGTTGAATACAAAGAAACATGTGGCATATTTTGTAGCCGGATGTTTGGATTGTCGGATGGTTAAAGTGTCGTGTAAACATATAGGTGAACTCGCTACAACCGATTGTGATTTCAAAGTGGAAATGGGATGTCATTTCCATGGATTTCATTACGGGTTTTCCCAAGACATTTATACAACATGATTCCATTATGGTTGTGGTGGACAAAGTTGAAGATTTCACATTTCATTCCATTGAAGACTACATACTTAGTGAGTGATGTAGCACAAGTTGTTATTAGAGACATAGTCAAATTTCATTGTGTTCTCAAGAAGATTGTATTTGATAGGAATGCAAAGTTCACTTCCAAGTTTTGGAAGGATTTTTTTTAGGGTTTGGGCACCAAGTTGGCCTTCATCACAACTTATCATCCATAGATAGATGGACAGATCGAGAGGGTAAACAATTTATTAGAGGATATGTTGAGGATGTATGTGATGCATTAACAACCCAAGTGGGAATATTATCTTCCACCTGGTAGAGTTCACCTACAACAACATGTATCGAGAGTCATTGAGGATGAGTCCATTTGAGGGACTCAGATAGGAGTTGCAACACTCATATTAGTTGGAGTGATATGGTTAAGAGGTTACCGATTGGACCATATATGTTGACGAAATGGAACAAGAAATGTAGGTGATCATGTAGAAATTGAAAGCGATGATAGGATAGGCGAGAAGATTTATGCAAACATGAATATGTTGTTCAAGAATTTTCGGGTTTGGGATCAAGTGTACTTGCGTATCAAGTCAAGGAAGAGTTCGTTGTGGATTGGATCATGTGAAAATATGGCACCAAGGTTTTCTTGACCCTTCAGGGATCATTTAGAGGATCGGACTAGTGGCCTATCGACTTGCATTTCCTTCCACGGTGAAAGTCCATGATGTTTTTCATATATCATTTCTTAATAAATATGTTAAATATGTTGATCATGTTATTAAATGGTTTTTATTGCAGGTGGATCCAAAAGGATATTTTCAACCAAATCCATAGTGCATTTTGAAAATAAAGATGCTCATGCTCCGAAATCAAGGAAGTTAAAGTGAAATGGAAGCACTTTGGGCCCGATGAAGCTACATGGTAGATGGCAGATCATATGCGGGCATGTATCCTTCCTTGTTTACTTGTTTGAGGCAAAGCATTTTTTGGTGTGCTGTTGGTTTTTTGTTTAGCATATGTTTTGGTGATGATTTGGTATATGTTTTGATGTGATTGTTGGATGTATGTACATATGTATATGGATGTAAATACTGCCATGAGCCATGTTATAAAGATCCAATAAGTGGTATGGTTTCATGTCATTATATTTGTCATGTTGTTATGATGTCATGTTGGTTTGCTTTCAGCAGGTGATCATTGTAAATACTCGCATCGATCTATGTTATAAAGCTCCATGGGCGGTATGTTTTCTTTTCAGCGGTGTTGTCGAGGTATATGTGTGAATGAAAATTAAGGATGGTGTCCCCCAAGGGGGAGGGGTTCTAGTAACAACCCTTGGGAAAATTCCATGTAATAAAGTTAAAATAATAACCACGGTTGATGGGACACATATTCCAAGCTAAATGTTGGGAAAAAATATCCTAGTGCGGGTGTTCACATGGTTTATTATGGCTAAGGAAATTGGAAAAGGCAATGGATAAGGCGTTAAATAGGAAAAAGGTATTTTTAGCATATTTATCTATGAAAATAATGGAAATTAGGAGAAAAGGGAGGTAAAAGGTCACATGTTGCATGTGAGGAGGAAATTGAATGAAAATAATGGAAAATGAAAAAAAGTAGAGAGCTCTTTATAAAAAATGCTTCTATGGATCGGTTGTTACCTTTTGTCAATGCATTTTTAGAGCTCTCTCATTATTCTCCCTCTCCCTCTCTCATACTCTTGGATACTTAAAGTTTTCTTGGAGCACTCTTGGAGAGTGTGGATACTTGGGGATTTGGAGCCAGAAGGAAAAGTAAGAGCGAGGAAGGTGCAAGTGGACATTGGTATTAGAAGCTACAATAGGATTTGATTGTAGGTACCTAGTTTCATGTATGTTTTCCTCATTATTTTTTGCATGCATGGGTATGCATGTGGATTTTCCTAGCCTTTCCATTTCCTGGACAACCATGGTATTGTGGGTTTATTTCCATTGATTTTTTTTTGCTTAGTACTCATGATTCCTTTAGTTGTTGGGTTGAGTTATTGATTATTGGAGGCTTGGTTGTAAAAACACTCGGAGCCCAGCGGACAGTTGTTGGGTTGAGTTACTAGTCCTAGAGCCTTGGTTGGAAAAACGCTTTGGAGCCCTAGGACCCGGGTTGAGTTAATATCCTGGAGCCTTGGTTGGACAAATTCTCCGGAGCCTAAGAAAAATTGGGGCTAAGTTACTAGTCCCTGGAGCCTTGGTTGGAAAAAAAACTCTATAGCCCTAGAGCAAGCATAGGTGGAGACCAATATATGATGGTTAGTGATGTCTAATCGTGAGGTGGAATCACTGGTTTGGGGTTGAGACAGTTTGGTCTCTAGAGCCCCTGGTTTTGTGTTGATTGACATGTTTGATAAAGTCCCATATTCAAGCTTGGACTATGACACAAGGGTAATTGGTTGAAGTGAGAATTGGCTCAGCCAATCTATGGTCAAGTGGAACGTGGAAGTCTCGTCTTTAGTTGGTTTTTACATTCATTAATGAAGATCTCATTCATCTGTATTTGGTATGCAAATGTACTAGTTTATGTATGGATTTTATTATTTTTTATATCCATTGTATTTATGTTCTTATTGTGTTGGTTATATGTATTCGATCAATGATGATGTATGGATCTATCCATGATTTTACCCTGTAAAAGAATACGCATTGTATCTATGGTCAAATAGACTCTATTGTAGATTATGATTTAGGGGCGCAATTCTTCTTAGCTATTCTCGGATAAGTAAGATACCCCCCATGTTTAAATATGTTGTTTATACCTGTAGATGCCATGTTTGTCACATATTTGACAAAAATTCCTATAATGGCTAGGAGGGGTACAAATTTTTTCCCCGATGAAGTGATTGATTTTGTACCTTATTTTTTAATGTTATTCATCATCCCCTACGGTTTCATGAAGTTCTAGGTAGTGACTCTGGGCTGCGGTGCTAAAAGGGTGGCACAAATCCCGGAGTTTAGGAGCAGACCGACCAAACCTGTGCCATGGCAACTACCTTTCCTTGGCATGCCCGTGGCTAAAGTTTTTTGGCCACTACCTTGCCTTGGCATGCCCACTTCTAAGCATCAAATTGGTCAAAAATTCATTTCCCCTCAAGGTTTAGGGGTCTAGGAGGTTGGGATACCTCCTGGGGATGTTTTTTATGATGTGTAAGTTTTGTTTGTCATGTTTTCTGCAGTTCCACTTCCTCAAGGTCATCTAGGAGGTTGGATCTCATATTAGTATCCTCTCATCACATGTTTAACCCGGTTATTGGGTTACTTAGGTAGATGTGGGAAGAGGGTGTTACAACTAAATCGAGTGAAAAAAATCCATGTCACCTCGGTTAACTACCTCCAATTATTCTCGCTCAAATTGAAATTTGAATTTTAATCTATTTTGACCAAGGAAAATTAAAAACTAGATTTTCTTGTTGCATTTTAAACATTCCGTCTCAGCAAGAAAAGGGACTATCGGATAGTCCAATCCCCGCTTCTATGGAACTCGAATTTACCTCTTGAAAAATATTTTTTCAAAAATGTCAAAGCATCATGTTCCTTGGTCGAAATTTATTGCAACAACATGATATGCTTCTGCATACAATCTCATGGATGGTGGTACCAGTATACATTAGGGGAATTTTGAGGTCTAAAATGGGCCTCCTAAGAAAAAATGTACAACCAAAATAAACTTTAGAAGAACCAATAGTATTCAAGATGATGATGCCAACCATGGGGGTTGATTCACCATTTTTGGAGTAAAAAAGTAAAAAGATTAAATAATAATAAAATAATAAAACTATTTTTTTTCAACTTGTATTTTCAACTTATCTCCCTATGGTTTTACTCAAATTTCAAGCTGGGAGTACTCGTTGGATGCAAAATTTAAATCCTCATCCAAGTATTACCCATGTTTCATACTTTCGATGGATGTCGCTTACAAGAAAAATGAGAAATACATGAAAAACGGGTTTTCAATCATGTTTTTTCGTGTATTTCTTATTTTTCATGTAGCATGGTCCATCAAAAGTATGCAACATGGGTACTCATTGATGAGGAATAAAATTCTTCATCCAACGAGTGTTTTCGCTCGAAATTTGATTAAACCATAGGGAGATAAGTTGACAATACGCGTATAAAAAATAGTTTCCTCTTATTTTCCTCTAAAATTTGATGATGTAATCTAATCTTATTTTATTATTTCCACTATTATTTTACAATTTCCTTAGGAGGCCCATTTTAGATGTCAAAATTCCCCTAATGTCTATGTGATTCAATCGATCATGAAAAACTAGATTCTTAAAGATTTTGATACAAATCTAATTGTCACGAGTAAATCACGATAGGATCCATCATCTAACCAAATAACCCGAAGAGAATATTTCTCTTCTAGATAGCCTCACATGTTGCTTGATTGGAATACATGTACTATTCTTCGCTAAGTTGAGTGCCATGTATATTGCTTCCTATTGTACCAATAAACCAGTTGCGTAACCAACAATCGAAAATTCCTCTTGATGTGTTCTTTTAGTCTGATGGAATTCCCATCCAATCCGCATATATGAAGCCTTGCGACTTCACTCCCTCTTTTGTTTCTACCAAAGTCCAAAGCCGAGTGGTGCCTTTGAGATACCGTAGTACATGTTTAGCATCCCTCCAAAATAGTTTGGTCAATTGAACCATGGCTTGTCTCAATCGGTTGATTGCCTAACACATGTTTGGTCATGTGTTCACCAAATACATGAGTGAACCCACCAACTTCTTGCACATAGTAGCATCCACTTCCTCGCATGAAGTTTCATCCTCTTTCCATCAATTGGTCGGTAGAGGAGTATCCATGGATTTGCATATATCCATGTGGAAATTCTGCAGATATCTCGTGCATACTTACCCTGAGAGACAAACACTACCCTTCTCCTTTCCATACTTCCAAGTCGAGGAAATAGTGAATCAAACCCATGTCCTTCATTTTTAACTCTTTTTTCAAAGTCTGTTTCGAGAAATAAATCCCTAGAGGTCGTTGGGTCAAAACCTCCACGGATCGTGGCACACTATTCAAGAAGGACTCACACAACCACACTTGTATACCGAAAACTAGGTAACATTGATCAGTAGAACTCACCAGTAGATCCTACGCTTTGATGTAGATCTCGTGGGGTCCAAAATCCCCCAAAGCAACCCTTCTTCCTCTTCAACCTCGAAAATCAAGAAGAAACGTGCATGGAAATCTAGTTGTACATCATATATATCTCCTAAATGTCATTGTAATCCATGTGAAACATCACATAAACAATAATAAATGCTTAAATAATAATCTTTTCACATATGCAAGAAGATATTAACACGTGAATTCGGGAACAAGATGGTTCTTCTTCATTACGAACGAAAGATGTACAAGAATAGAAAGGTGGAGATATCACTTGAATCCTTCCACGATCTTCGAACGCACCATCGTTCGGATCCGTCTCCGCCCTTGCCTCGCTAAGATACTTTCAAGACTTGTGCACACGAGATGACATATAGATCGATGAACATCTCCAGGAAAACAAGGGTTTCGTAAAAACTGGGAAGTGCAGGAGGCACGGGAAATCGGACTTGAATTGGGGCTCCAACCGCAGTATAATATCTATAATTTCTCTCTCTCCCTGAGGCCATGCACATGAGGGGCTTTTATACTCCCTCAAAGTAGTTTCAATCGCTTGGAAACAATGGCTAGCACGGGTTGGGGCGGTTGAATTTCACTGTAATAACCATCAACCCAACCTCGAAAATAGGGAATATTATATATTTTTTAATGATTTTAATGGCATACATGGAAAAGTATATATGGACTCGCGTGATACACGTCTTTTGAAAAGTCCGGCATACCCGCGTATGGGATTTTGAAACATTGTTTTTTATGAACTTTTATCCAAGTCCGCAGGGAATGGGTGCCCAAGTCAAAGACGATCATGAATCACATGAGGGTGAAAAATGATGCTATACACAGTATGCCCCCTAATATATGAGGTCGAAAGGGGTACATGATGGCCGAAAATGTATTATGCACATAGAAAGAACTTTGCGAGGGACAAGAGAGGACTTCACCGTATTTCGACTTCACTAAAACCAATGAAAGAAAACAGAGAGTCAACTCATGTCCGAGGCGGGCATACCCATGCTCACCAAATATATGTCCATATAGAAAGTATAGAATAGATCCGGAATGTATACAAGTATAGATTTGAACCCGAAAGTACACAATGAATCATCCGAGAATGGCCCGAAGTACAAGTCGGAATCGATGTCCAAGTATCACGATATATCAAACTGATCAATAGTGCGCGAAAATAGATGTTTGATCACAAAATTAAGTCTAATCTCCAAGTACCAAATCATAAGGAGTGGAACACACGGCACAAATCACGCAACTCGGGAGCCAACATATAGATGAGTGTTGCACCGAATCGCAAAATATAAGGGTGGAAGACATCACTGCGAAACCTGAATGGACTATCAAAGTGAACCGAAATATGCCGATGCAACCCGAGGTCTTCACCGATCTCGATGGCACAATTCTACACAATGGGAATAAATGAGCTGAAGTTGACCATGTGAGAAATCGTTGGATTACCAAATCAATGATGTATACCGTTAACCAACGCGAGACAACCCACCAATAATGAAAATGAGTGTCAAGGTGCCCCAAGCACAATCTAACAAGTGCGAATGAATTAGTTGAAGTCGAACACTTGGAAGAATCTACCAATCCGGGAGGCAATGATGAATCCCCTCTCGTCGATAGCGAAGAGTCCCACTAATGATTGCAAACCCTAAGGTACCGAAAAAGACTCTAGACCTTATTCCCGAGCAATGAGTCTGAGTCGATGGGAAAAGATCTCACTGGAAGGAAGGCATTAAGGCATCCCTATCATCGAGCCCAACATGAAAGTGTAACCCCGTGAGCCAAAAATTTGGAAGGAATCGGACGAAGCAAAGTACGAGTAACCAAACCGAAGTACATGTTCCGACATGCACAAGATGAAGCTAGTGCACCAAGAAACCCTCTCGAACCAAACAATAATGAAAGTCGATACGTGAGGCGTAGATATCCACCGATAAGGTCAAATGGAAATCAAGGTACTACACAAATTCCAGGGTGTGATAATGTATGTTGACGTCGAACACAAGGAAAACCACTCGACTCAAAGACCCATAATGATGATCAAATGCCGAGCACAAGGTCACCTATCAATGATGGAAATAGGGGCCAGGGTGCGGCTCTAGGTTTTCTCTCGTGAGCAATATGTTGAAGTCGATACGAGACAAACCCGCCGTGCAGAAAGTCAATGGAGACCTTCTCAAACCAAAGACGAGTAGAAAACCAAAACATATGATGTGATAGAACAAGATACCGACAAAATAATGAGTCAAGAGACACCGAGTAATGGCCGATTCCGGTTAGACTTCCCTTGAACAAAAGCACGACTCGTGATGACCATGGCGTAAAAATGACACCGTATAAGTCCGTTATGCAGGAGGAAAACAAACTTCTCCATATGATTGGAAGAGATAACCAACTGGGAGGACTCGACTGATGAAACAAGGCAAAATCTGAACCTAGGTCAAAACTAAAACCATCCCAAATAAAGGAAATATATAAGTGTATGTACTTTGTTCAAGGGCGACAACCGACACCAGCATCGCCATCAAATTACAAAGTAACATCCCGTTCCCACTCTTTTTGTTATATTTGATTTTTTTCGTCTTTTTTCTATATAATAATCCCGAAAAATAATAAAAGAATGCTATGGTACAATGGATAGAACGAGTATCAAGAAACAGTATGCACTAGTTCCCTGGGATAGGAACAATCCTATGCTCAATGCAAGGTGGCTGAAACCGGTCACGGCCGATACTCAAAGGAATGTTCCATCCATGGGTAAAAAGGGTGCCAAGTCGCGATAGCTAAGTGCATGCAACGGTTAACTTAGTACAAGACAAACCCAAGGTCAAAAGATGGCTTAAACATCGAGTCCAAATGAAGACTGCTAAAGGCCGTGATATACAAGTAGACAATATGCAATGCAAGAATACAACTCAACAACACCAGGAGCCTCTAGGTAATAGCTGTGAAAAAATGATAGTGAAGAAGAAGAAGAATGAAGCTTCAACACATAAGTCATGGCGGGACTAAAGAGGACTCCCGAGCCTACAGGTGAAAACGCAAGCATGGGAAACAAGTGATAGCGTAGGAACCAACTAGGAATCCCATGTGTAAGAGGAAGGCTCTACCACTCAAGTCATGATTTAATAATCTGCGCAAAGTGAAATGGGTTAAATACTCATGACTCGATGGGATCGACCTTTCTATGGCAAGTGATCTGACACGGAGGCTAATATGCGAAATGCAATCTGAAAGTGGATTTCCTAACCCTATATGCCAGTTGAAGATCATATACCTACCATGACTGGTCAAGAAAGTCATGGATCAAAAACCGAAAAAATCTCAACTTCATCAAAATGTACTCGAAAATATACTAACTGGCAATTTCCAAGCATCCGTTATGCAAGTAAGATAGATTGAAAAATAAGCATAACAAATTTTTAAAAAAAATCTCAATTTTTTGACATAAATACACATGTTACCTCATATTTGGTTCATTGTAATCTACTGATTTGGAAAAAAGAGCCTAGAGAAAAAGCCTCTTTCACAAAACAAGAGCAATCGACCGTCAAACTTCACCAAACTAGTCTGTAAGCTCTTAATCCATCTTTGTTATTCAATTTTGTCCATTCATAGAGTTAAAATTTGGAAATTTCACCGTACAATTATTTGTTTTAATTTACTGCTCTACACATACGCGGTTTCATATGGACCAAGCCACATATATACGCGACTGTGTATAGAGTAAGTCGCGTATGCGCAACCCGAAATGTAAAAAAAAACATTTCTAATGAACAAATTAATGATTTTTTTCAGGATGACCATCTCTTGGAGGGAACTTGAGCATAGCGCAATTGATAATGAAGTAATTCAAGATCAACAGTCGCTCAATGTCCTCCAAAATTGTGGATTGCTCAAATTTTTCAAAATGCCAAATATGAAGATTAATGTTCGGTTACTTGAAATTATAGTAAATTATTGGGAATCAGAGGAATATTGCTTCATAATAGATCAAATGCCCATACACATAGAGGTAGAATACATCTACTTCATTACTGGACTCTCCTGGAGGGGAGACCCGGTAGATTTGCATGGTGAGCCTTTGGGAGGGCTTACGGTGGATGACTATGTCCACGTCTATTGTGTAGAGGGGTCCAAGAAAGTAGGGACTCAAATTGCTATAAAATATTTAAGAGAGATGCACATGAAAATTCTCCTATTTACCATTGGCAGGGTAGCAGGATCTGCTTCCTTACATCAGGCATCCAGGACGTAGATGAGCATAGCAGTAGAATGCCTAGTTCACCTATATGATTGGTGCACAGCTCTACTAATTAACATGAAGCAACAACTGACCTCCAT
This sequence comes from Pinus albicaulis, assembly GCA_034641835.2. Lineage (NCBI taxonomy): Eukaryota > Viridiplantae > Streptophyta > Pinopsida > Pinales > Pinaceae > Pinus > Pinus albicaulis. Next base: position 1,405,924,327 of record CM076570.1, read on the forward strand.
CCGAAAAGAAAAAACAAAACACTTCGGATATGGGACCATCTTTATGACATTCTTCTTTGAGAAGATTCTTGGTCTTCGACCCAAAGCGATCTCCTCAATCCACAGCCCAAGAGACCCAAGAATTGCCCGATGGGCTGACCTAATGAAGAGACTGGGGGGAAGTAAAGTTCCCTGAACCACTTGGGATGACGAGTTCTTCCAATGGTGGGTGGAACAATTCATAGTAGTGGAGGACTACCCCTATGTCGGGATGGATTTCCGCGGTGATCCAGACCTCGTCCTTCCACCTGGCACGACATGGGGCACAATCGGTAAGATTACAATTTTTTAATTATATGATTTTTTGGATTTTTCAATATATGTGAAAAAATGAAACATGTTTATGATTGGATTCAAAATGACTTACAATATTATGATGACCATGATACATATTTTGGACCAGTCTGTCTTGAGGGCTACCCATGGCATAAGCGCCGCAGAGGCGAGGCGGATACTGTAGACCCAGACAGGACCCTCCATGCTATACAAAGGAACTTGGAGGGGTTAACTCACCAAGTGCCTATGGCTGCAGTGGAAGATCTACCTGAAGCCATCCAGAGATGGGTAGTGGACGTACCACGTGACTGGGTGCGATTATTCCCCGAGTCGCTACTGCAATCGTGTTCTATAGGAACACGAATTTTGGGCAGGGACCACAGGAGTAAATAGATATGATTACTGGATGACTGTATATTTTTTGATACTGAACATGATCGGGCATAAGCCATAATTTTTGTATGACTTATGAATCCAAATTTTGTATAGTTTTTTGAACACTTTGATGATATATATATACAACGATTTTTGATGTGATGTGACAAATGTATAAAAATGCATGATGTTTTTGATGATTAAATTTAATGTATTGAATGACTAATATGCCAATCAATTGCTTGATTAGCTAATGAGTCTGCCATCCAATTGTCTGCTCGAGGAATATGAATGAATGTTAAAAATTGAAATGATCTTTGTAACAAACGTACCCTAAAAAAAAACCGGAGTAAAAATGGATCTCGAACCCGATAAGTATTGTTCAACTGCGACACCACCAGCTGGGAGTCCAAGAAAACTACCAACGAATCAACACCCAAAGATATTGCCTCCGAGAGTAGATAAATAACTGCAGTGTACTCTGCTATATTATTGGAAGCAGGACCAATGCAGACTCCTCTTGATACTAATAGCTGACCGGATGGATGATGAAGCACCCAAGCCACGGAAGCCAAGTTTCGGGTGTGTCTACTAGCACCATCGGCGAAACCATAATGACTCATGACATTCGACACAACCTGCCAAAGCAGATCAAAAACATCACCATCACATCAAAGATCAAAAAACCAGATATGTACAAAACAAAACTAACTATATACAAAAGCAAAATGCCAGGCCGAAGCCTAGGCATAATACCTTTTCAAATAGAGCCCATTTCTGGGCTCCGCCAACTCATTTCCTTCAAAATCAACCAAGGCATATGCTCCTTTTTTAAGGACTTTTTTAACGATGAAGGGGCCATACCACATAGACTTAAACTTTCCTGTGCCCAGGGCATCCTTCTCTTGGGCATAGACCAAAACGAGGTCGCCTTCCGAGAAAACCCTAGGTTTGACCGCCTTATCATACTGAAATTTGACTCGTTTCTTATGCGCCTCATTCATCGTGGAGGCATCGCGACACTGCTCGTCAAGATGTTCCAAATGAAGGAGACGTTCTTCAAGACTAGAAGTGTCAGGAATAATCTCAACAGCTAACTTAAGAGAAGGAATCTCACATTCAATGGGAAATATGGATTCCAGCCCGTAAACTAGTTGAAACGGAGTAAAGCCAGTTGCAGTTTTCACTGACGTCCTGTATGCCCAAAGTGCAGGATACAACATGATATGCCAGTTGGATCGAGCTTTATTAATTGTCCTTTGAAGAATGGTCTTCAAGGATTTATTCACGGCTTCCACTTGCCCATTGGCCTAAGGATAATAAGGAGATGAATGCTCCTGCCGGAAACCTAATTTTAGAGCCAACTCAGCCATCATGCTATTCTGAAAATGACTGCCATGATCAGTGACAATCTCTCTAGGAATACCAAAACGAGCAATAACCTGGTTGAAAATAAAAAGAGCTGCAGTCTCACCATCATTCCCAAAAGTAGGCATAGCCTCAACCCACTTCGTAAAGTAGTCTACTGCTACAATAATGTACTTGTGACCTTTAGCTGAAGGCGGGTTACAAGTAGTATAATCAATACCCCACTTTGTAAAGGGACCGACAGTAATGACTGGAAAAAGCGGAGTTGGATGAGCGCGCATTTTTCGAGTATAAACTTGACACGGATGACACTTTTTGACCGACTCCACACAATCTTTGAAAATCGAAGGCCAAAAGTACCCAGCACGCAAGATTTTTTGGGTTGTAGCAAGCCCAGATAAATGACCACCACAAGCTCCACTGTGGCAATCATTCAGCACAGCCTCAGCTTCTTCGAGAGTTAAGCAACGTCTCAGGATTGAATCAACCCCTCGACGGTATAATGCATCACCAATAATCAAGTAATTTTTAGCCAAGTGACGCAACTTACGGCGCTCATCTTTCGAAAAAGTAGAGGGAAACTTCGCAGTCTGAAGATACACAATGATATCTCCATACCAAGGATCCTGTGGAGAGATGAGAAACAAATGTTCATCCGGGAAGGATTCATCATAGACTATCTCTTCTCCACAGGGCAACTCAGAGATTAATTCCGCGAAAACTAAAGATTTCTTGGACTTGGCAGACATAAAATCAAGATCAAATTCCTGCAAAATCACAATCCATCTATTGTATTTTCCCCCAATCACTCGCCTACTGAGAACAAACTGAAATGGATTGGCTGCTGCCAAAACATAAGTTTTTCGTAGAAGAATGTAATGCCTGAGTCGCTGCACAGCATGAACAGCTGCTAAAGCTAGCTTCTCTATCGGAGTATACCAGAGTTCAGGTCCTACCAAGCCTCGACTAAGATATTATATAACATGCTCTGCCAGAGCATCGTCCTCCTGAACCAGAACCATACCAATGGTAGACTCTGCTGCTGCAAGATACAAAAGGAAATCCCTGCTATAATTAGGTGGACTCAATAAAGGAGCAGAGGTCAATGCTTTTTTCAAAGCATCGAATGAGCGTTGAGTGAAGTCATCCCAAAAAAATGGAACTCCCTTCTTCAACAATCTCATAAATCCCTTGGTAACTTCAACATAATTTACGATAAATCTCCGAAGAAAATTAGCCTTTCCTTGTAGACTTTGAAGTTGACGAATAGAGGACGGGGGAGGCAACCGAAGTATTGCCTCAACCTTGAAGGGATCTACCCTAATCCCTTCCCTAGACACAATGAATCCCAATAACCGACCGGATGTAACCGCGAAAATGCACTTGTTTGGATTCAACCTAATCTTGTAGAAACGACATCGTTCAAATACTTGATGGAGGTGAGCAGGATGATCAATTCTCTTTCGAGAATGAGCAGCTAAATCATCCAAATACGCCTCGATAATATGTTTGATGTCGTGGAAGGCATATGACATGGCCCGCTGAAATGTAGCCCCAGCATTTTTAAGACCAAAAGGCATCTTCTTGTAAGCAAAAGTACCCCAGGGAAAAATAAAGGCAGTCTTATGCTGATCTTCAGGATGGATAGTAATCTGATTATATCCGTAGAAATGATCCATGAAGGAGAAAATCTCATTACCGGCACACTCATCGATAATCTGATCTATAAATGGTGTGGGGTAATTATCTTTAGGACATGCTTTATTAAGGTCTCTGAAATCAATGCAAACTCGAATTGTTCCTTGTTTTTTAATCTACGGGAACAGGATTCCAAACCCACTCTATCAAAGGAATAGGGAAAATAAATCCCACCTTGAGCAGCTTCTCCACCTCGGCTTTGATAGCTGCAGCCTTCCTAGGATTTACCAGATGAAGTTTTTGCCTCACAGGCTTAGCGTTTTCTTAAGTCTTGATCTCATGCTGGACAATAGATGGATCTATACCAGGCATTTCCTCATAAGACCAAGCGAATACATCCCTAAACTCTTTAAAGAGATCGGTGTAAATCTGAATCTCTTCAGGGGAACATTCAGCTCCGATGAAGAAATTCTCTATAACATTGGGATCCCTGGAAATGTTCACCGGGATAGTTGGAGAAATCATAGCCATGTTCCCTTCAGCATATACCTGTGTTGGTGCTAAAGGGTTCAGGACTGGGTGAACAGGACCAGGAGACAAAGGACTTGGAAAACTTGATTCAACTTCGCTCAAATCAGGTAAAAAGTAAGACCGATGATGAAAATCATCCCACGGTCTATCTATACCAGTCATAGCTTCCAGGATGGCCTCTTCAGATGGAAGAGTGGTATCAAGGCAATCCTGGGCGGAAGAAGAACTAAGTGTCCAAGCCGGAGCCACATCGCCATCCAACTCCTCTGGAGAAAGAGGAGCTGGAATGGACTCTGCAGAGTCAACAATAGATTGATAAGAAATCTCAGCTGCAGACATCAGAAATGCCATTCCACCCACTTGACCTTCCGCTAATGTGGAGGTAGGGGAAGGCAAGGTCCAAGGATCCGAAAAATAATGAGTTCTGAAGAAATCTCTTCGAATAGGAGCCCTGGAGGATGAAATTGCATTTATATGAATGGTAGGAGGTGGAATATCAAAAGTACCCATCAAAGAAGAATACATTCCAACCCCTAAATTCTCAACAGGCGACTTGGTATTATCCAAATTTGGAATAGTTGAGTCAGTAGATGCATTCGGGTCTACAGGAGAACAGTCCAGTTGATCCACTGTAACAATCCTCCCTTCGTGAGGGAAACAAATAATCTGAAATAATGAGGATGCAATGGCATCCATCTCATAAATCCAGTTTCGCCCCAACAGAAGGTTGTAGTCCAAGCTTGCATCAACTATCTCAACCTCTATATTTACAGTTTTTCCCCCAACATAGATGGGAAAAGCTGGGACAATACCATGCGGTCTGTGAGAATGACCATCAAACGCAGTAAGAAGAGTAGCAGATGGAACAACTGCGGGAGATCCAATTCCCTTCCAGCATGCGAGAGACATCACACATGTGGAAGCGCCCTCATCAACGACCGTTCGAAAGATATTGAATTTCCGAAACGACGATTTGATATGAAAAGCCATATGATGGGGGAGTCTCTTTTTAAAATTAGACATATCGAATGTAATCACAAGAGAGTTTTTTGGATCAACAGCCCCAATAGCAGTGAGAAGAACACTGCATTGAGCTGGACAAGACTGGAGCACCTCAAGAGCCGACATGGCACAAGGACTCTGTGCTAGATCTTCCACAATAGAGTAGTTCTGGGCAGCCCTGGCATTTGGATTAATTGTCGTACACTTGGTAGATGTTTTTGGCATCCGAGGTATAGGCTCAACAGTAGGCCTCATAATATGAAGTGGCTCAGTACCATCAGGGGCACCTTTGGCTTTCAAAGACTCATCGTCACCATAATCACAGGATCTCGTGGCGATATCCACATGAGCACTCATCATGTATATGTTTGACGGAGTTTCCACTTCTTGGGTGCCCCCAGAGGAAGCCCCAGTATTTTGATTTGCGCCAACAACTAGTTGTTGCCCTTGGGGAAAAGGGTTTGTCAACACAGCCTGGGAACTAGAAGAACCCTGCTGAGCTAACAAGCGCTGCGCATCCTGAATTTTAGGGAAAAGGTGAGTAAGATGGTCCCCAACACATAACTTGCATGGAAACTTCACCTTCTTTTTATCCTTTGGACCCACACCAACATGCTCGTTGGATTTATTTGCATTACCCTTCCCATTCTTACCCTTTTTCTTACTATTATTCCATCCCTTCTTCTTCCCTTCAGATTGATGACTTTCCTTAGGGTTGGAAGTCTGAATGACATTTATCGACAAATATTGGAAAGGCGATGACTCAGCAGGCACAGCCTGACCAGAAGAAGTAGATTGTATAGACAACTGCTGCAATTGACTAAGCAGGTTAGCTGCACCACTATTGATCGACCCAATAAGTCGGTCACCATGAGGACCAGGTTTAGTTTTGGATATGTCTAATTTGGAGCGAGGAGCATTAGGCAAATATTTATGAAGGACACCAGACTGAGAATATATCAATTCAATTTGTTGGGCCCTAAAAATATCCTGCTCCTCAGAAAATACCCCTGAAAGGGATACATCCTTAAAAATATCTGACTGCAAGGATTTCAAAAACCATTCCAAAAGGAATTCTCCCGGAATATAAGATTTAATAAGCCTCTTCCTTCTTCGCCATTCCTGAATATGATCAGAAATGTGGGTTGCGTCGTCCTGCTTAAAATTAGCTAGGAGTTCAGTCCCAGCATCATAACGGACAGGCAACTGGAAATGATTTAAAAATATAGTAGCCAGATCTCCAAAAGTAGCAAAACTGCCCCCAGCTAACTCAATATACCACTTGGCAGCATTTCCAGTTAAGGTGCGTTGAAACAATCTCAACCTAATCGAATCCTCGATCAGGGAGTTAGATGAACACCATAAATGGAAAGTGGTGATATGATCAGTCGGGTCCTCTCCATTCTTGCCTTCAAACTTTGGAATGTCTAAAGGTAATTTGGTAGGAACTGAAGGCCACCCCGGACTATATCGGATCGTATCATTCATCAATTTCAACAAATCTGGCAAGTTTAACATTTCCAGAAAAGGTAAACGAGGAGGAGCCTGAGGATTCCATCCTTGGTGGGATGAATTCCCAACATTTTGAAAAGAATAACCTGGATTTGATGAGCCACCATGTTGCTAGAAAGAACTCATAGAAAATTTTGGGCCATAAGACCCAGCATTTGGAGAAGGACCCCCTCCCAACGTAGAGTTACGAAAGACCGGACCAGTTCCCCCCCCGAAGTAATGAATGAAGAGGAAAGCCCCCAATAGGGGTTCCAAGCATTAGAAAGAGGGGAAAAAGTATGATAAGCACTCGACGAAGGGAAATAAGCATTCCCTTGTTGACTAGCGAAAAACTGATTCCCTGCCCCCACTGCTGTAAATACAGGGTTCCAACCTGTAAAGGTAGTTGAAATCTAACCTCCAGACCAAGGGTTAAAACTCCGAGTCTAAGAAGTAAAAGGAAAAGACCCTAAGGAAGGATTCAAACTAGGAATATGCCCACTTCTGAAGGGGAATCCTTGAAAATAAGTTGACCCACTAGCCATGGAAGACATGGGTGCAGACGCAGTTGCAGCAGCGGAAAAGGAAAACGAAGGAATCCCACTAGTGGGCATTCCAAAACAAAAGGGACCAGATTGAGAAGCATGTGCTTGGGTGAAACTAGAGCCAAACACAACAGTACTAGAAACAATCAAAGATATAGCAATTGTGCCTCCTCCTTCTACAGAAGCAGGAGTCTGAATGCCTGCAGCACTCACAGCTAAAGCCGCGTTCCCAGTCTTGGCCATCGAAAGGTATGAATAAGATGGATAAGGACTTTCTAGTCTTTCTGACTCAGATCCGATGTACTCAACAACAAACGGATAATCAGGAGGAAGAGGAGATGGAAGTGACTCAGAAAGCTGAGATACTTCCTCTACTTCTACTTCTTCTTCCCGTGGAAATAAGACTCTCGAGGTGAGCGGAGCGCTCCTCTCGGAACCAACACCGGAACCAACTACAAAACCTTCAAGCCCTTGTGGAGGATCTCTCTCCGCTGCGTCAGATACCATTGGGTGATATTCACCTGCTGTATTACTCCTACGCCTTCTTGGAGAAGGCTCTGCACTCTCAAGAGATAACCCCCGGATTCTCCTCGATCGACGAGTCGCCTGATCAGCCACTTTAACAGATTAATTAGACTCAAAAAAGTATAAAGCTAAGAAAGCTAGGAGCAAAGAGCACTCACTACAAAAAATCCCTAAGATGCAACCAAGCAAGCAGCCTTCAGGTATTTCCGCTCCGGGTGATTAGGACCGGACACCAAAATACGAGAAAGCGAAAAATAGGACCTCCCAAAAGCAGTCTGGGATAATTACGGCCCAGGCCTACTAGCGAAGGTAAGAGAAACAGTTACGCCGACCTCCTAACAACATCCTTTGCTGGTGCAAGTACCCAAGCTTCGCTGGGGCACCCTCCAGAAGTACTGCTGGAAGTGATACGACGTCTACCTCAGGTACCACGGGTATTCCCCCCACGCAATCACCTGTGTGGAACCTTGGAATGGCAACTATGGGCACCAATCCGTGTCAGAAGCCGAGCGGAACGGTCTTAAGGCAAGATCCAGCAAATCAAAGAGGGGGTATCTCTCTTCTCGGCCTTCACTTCCCCTCGCGCTTGACTCTCTGGAGGAGAGCTTTCCTGGTCCACCTAACGGTGTTGGATTTCGCTCATTTAATAAACTTCTATGTTTTAGTTTGAGCGGCCTTGGAGAGTTAACTCTCCACTCACCTAATCCAAGGCCCTACAACCTAGCTAGTTGATGTATGACACTTAATAAAAAACTTGCTAGTTGTTTTTAAATTAATGCGCTTATTTTAGTTGGTTGTTATATTAAGTCAAGGGAATATGGAAATGAAACTCGTGATGTTTTATGACGCAGAAAATAAATTAATGAAAACCAAACTACATGCAGATGCAGTAATTGCCTTTCGATGAAAAGAAATTTCTACACGGGTTCTACGAGACTATTTTTTCTTTTCAGATATCAAACCTCACACTCGCAAAATTTATGAAAAAGACTACAAATGTTCAAGTGCACCTAATGAAAATTACTAAGAGCATGCCAATTCTAAGATGCAAAATCTAACAAAGAAAAGAGAAATTTCCAAGAATCCCCCAGTTCTATCACTTTTCCGGTTGTCCACAAAGCTAGTTCCCAAATCAGAAACTCTCAGTATAAAGACACCAAAATATGCTCGAAATAAGAGAAAGAAACCAATGAAAATTCCCTTCCCAAATCAAGTCAGAAACCGAAGGCAAGAAATCTCAACAAAGCTTCAAAAGATGAAAAGAAACCAAAACAAAAATGCAAAACAAAAGCAAAGGCAAAACAAAATGTTTTTGAGCTTTTTGAATTTTATAAAAGAAGACTTCAAAGAGACCAAGAAAACTATCCAATCACCAAGCCAAACAATCTCCGAATTTCAAGCAAAAACTTCAACAAAATGCTCCAAATATTATAGTGCCAACTAGTAGCAAGATTTATACGAGAAAAAAGGAAGACAAGAAACTCAACAAATCAGCCTAGAAGAATAGCACAATCTTACAGCAAAAAAAACTTCAAATACCCAAAAATGACTCTTCAAAAATTGCAACAAGACCTAGTCACATGAAATCAAGAAAACTAACCGAAAAGTAGGCAAAAATTAAAGTGCTAAGCAAAACATAAAGTGAGGAAAGAGCATACGAGCAGAAGCTCTCTGTCCTGATAAAGCAGAACAACCAAGAATCTCCAGAAAGAGATCTTGGTACTCGAACCAGAAATGCAAGCACTAAAAAACAATATTTGCCAAATAAGCCAGTCTTCAACCAAACAAGAGAGAAAAAGACCAATAACCACTATCAACACAATCCAGAGACTATAAGGACACTCCAGGAACAGGTCTCCACAGGCAGACCAAACTAAAAAGTCAAGAAATCAAAAATTTCAAAATTTGCCCAGGCATACGCTACTTATCAGCTTTTCAACAAGCGTGCATACGCGCCTGTGTCAAAGGAAACCCACATATACGCGACTTCCTTTAACAAAAACTGTGTGTATACGAGACTGTGTATAGAAAAACTCGCGTATGGAAAGGTAAATAATGAAAAATAAAAATGATCAAGCCTGGCTAAAGAACTAGGTCTTTAGTCTGACTGAGAAAAAGCTAACTGGACTGGAAATAATGATTAAAACTGTTGGAAACCTTTAAAACAGCTGAAACCACCCAACAGGGGAATCACAAGAATGCGATCCCCAGTGGAGTCACCAGTTCTGTTTCGGGAAATAATTCCCTAGAGGTCGTTGGGTCAAAACCTCCATAGATCAGGGCATGCTATTCAAGAAGGACTCACACAACCACACTTGTACACTGAAAACTAGATAACATCGATTGTAGAACTCACCCGTAGGTCCTACGTTTGATGTAGATCTCGCGGGGTCCAAACCCCCAACAACCCTTCTTCCTCTTCAACCTAGAAATCACGAAGGAACATGCACGAAAATCTAGTTGTACAGCATATATTTCTCCTAAATGTCAGTGTAATCCATGTGAAACATCATATAAAAAATAATAAATGCTTAATTAATAATCTTTTCACATATGCAAGTAGATATTAACACGTGAATTCGGGAACAAGATGGTTCTTCTTCATTACGAACAACATGTACAATAATAGTAAGGTGGAGAGATCACCTGAATCCTTCCACGATCTTCGAACAGACCGTCGTCCGGATCCGTCCCGCCCTTGCCTCGCTAGGATACTTTCAAGACTTGTGCACACGAGATGACATATAAGCAAATGAACATCTCCAGGAAACAAGGGTTTCCTGTAAAAATCTGGGAAGTGCAGGAGGCACGGGAAATCAGACTTGAATTGGGGCTCCAACAGAGTATAATGTCTATAAATTTCTCTCTCCCTTAGGCCATGCATGTGAGGGGCTTTTATACTCCCTCAAAGTAGTTTCAATCTGTTGGAAACAGTTGGCCATGGGCTGGGGTGGTTGAATTACGGGAATAACCATCAACCCAGCCTCAAAAATAGGGATTTTTATATATTTTTTTAATGATTTTAATGGCATACGTGGAAAATTATATATGGATTTGCGTATACACGCGGAAAATTCTGGGCATACCTGCGTATGGGATTTTAAACACTGTTTTTTATGAAATTTTATTCAAGTCTGTGGGAATGGGTGCCCAAGGCCAAAAAGACAATCATGAATCACATGAGGGTGAAAAATGATGCTATAACTTTAAGGATTCCGGAGTTCACGCACAGGAATTTTTGGTCAAATCTATGGATAATGATGGACATAAAATTGAAAAAGAGTACCACTTTTCATCCACAAATAGATGGAAAAACTAAAGTGGTGAACATAACATCTATGCATCTATTGAGAGGATATTGTAGAAAACATCCTAAGTTGTGGGATGTAAAACTACATTACATTCAACACACTGACAACTAGGCAAAGCACTCTTCAATGCAAACATCAACTATTGAAGTATGCTTTGGGTATTTTCCAAAATCGCCATTAGACTTCATCTTTGGGAAGGGTGTTGTAATTTATGGGCATAGTGATATGCATAAGGCTTGAAAGTTCATTGAGAAAATTTAGATGATACATCAACAAGTTCAAGAAAAACTTAAGAAAAGTCAAAGAAAATACAAAGAGAGGCATGAAAAACACCGAGTTGATCAAATGTTTCAAGAGGGAGATGAGGTAAGGTTTCACATTAGAAAAGAAAGGATGTGAGGGGAAGGTAAAAAGCTCAAACCCATTCGCTATGGCCCTTTCAAGGTCATAAAAAATTTTGGTAACAATGCATTCCAACTTGACTTGCCTTCTTACATGCAAATGTATTTACTTGTTAATGTTGAAAAATTATGCTTGTATGAGCCAGCTTTGATCAATGATCAGGGAAGTGATGTTCAGCTACCTTCTATTGAAGATTTCTTGCCAGAATTTCTGGATGAGTTCAAAGAAGATACAATTATTGACAGGAGGACAAGAGCATCAAAGAGGGGGAGTGTTGACTACCTTTGAGTTGGGCTCAAAAGCACTAAACTAAGCAAGGAAAAATGGATGGAGATTGGAAAGGTGAGGGACTTGTACCCTCATCTACTGAACCGGTAATAATTTCTTTTTGGTTATAAAAGCTTCCTAATGGGGAGGAATGACCAGGAGTTCATAAATTTTTCTCAAAATTCAAAGTTGCAGGATTGGGTTGACACCAAGATGGTTGTGTGGATCCCGTCTTTCTAATTGATTTCTGCGCCATGAATCGTTCGAAAAACTGATGTTGCATGAGGAAGATATTGCATTCTGATCGAAATGGAAAACAGGTAAAATTATGACAGTTTGACCAGGATTGACTGGGATGCGCAGTCTGCAAAGTGGATGCACAATCAGCAAAAATTGAATATTCCTCAGAATATTCCTTCTATTGGAGGAGTCGCTGGATGACAAGTGTCATGTTTCTACTAGGTACGGATTGGAGGATACAATGAGAGGCTGCCACATCGCTAGCCCTGAGCCACCACATGGCCCTGCAACTGCATATTAAGATTTTGTGAAGGTCTACAAGGCTCGACCCCTAGACCTTCCTCCTGGTATCCGCACAGCTTACCATCTGCACTATGAATTGTCACTTAACCATGATAGGTGTCGAGTTATATTTATGGGTTATTGAAATGGAATTTGGGGGTTAAGAATCGTACCCAGTCCCAACCCACTAGCGGTTCCAAAATATATAACACATCAAACATTTAAATTTCAGCTACCCGCGTGCTCAGGCTAACCTGGTGGGAATTCAACCCATGGTTCAACATTAATCACAGTCTTCAACGAGAGTTCCACTCCGAAAATTATGTAACGGTTTGGGGGGTACGCATGTGGCCACCACCCAACCTTTAAATTAAATGTGCATTCAATTCAGTCGAGTAGTTAAGGGCGTGCCATTTTTGGTGGTCTGCCCAGTTTTAACTCCAGTTAACTAGAGTTCTCCACTTTTAGTAGAGCTTTCCTAGGAGATACTAGACAAAAGTGTAGGAGGCTTAATTTTCAACCATTCTGAGTAAATGAAGAGACATTTTTGACTAATTGGAGCATTCTATAGTCATTGGCATAGAGAAAAAAACCATTAGAGCACTGTAACTACATGTAATACTAAAAATTTGAGCATAATGAAAGATGGGCAAGCCATTGGGAGCTAGACCAGCAGATGTCGCCTAAGACGGGTGAACTGCTTCATCATGCTTGTTGTGTAAATTTCATGTGGTGAATTATTTATTTGTTTTAAATTTGTTTTCAGTGTTATTTATGCTTATTTTATGCTTCTAATTGACAAAAAATAATCTACAAATCATAGAAAAATAGCTTAATCCTTATGCAAACTAATGAGCCAATTATGCACATGTTTTTGAAACTAAATGACACTTAACACAAAAAAACTAATACAGTCATTTTAGATCTATATGCACCATGATTGTGACGCTTCACTAAATCGTAGCTTCAACAATGTTGTTCATCATGCCCTACCAAACTACAGTAGTTACAAAAGAGTTGCTTCAGTGATATGACATACTTCTAGAGCAGATGACAATACTATGTGGAATTCTCACCTACAACTCCGCATATGCTACACCAGACATTAGGCCCTACACTTGGCCCAAAACTCAATCTAGACTTCAGTGGAATCGACATCCCAATGCCCACATGGTCTCGATAAACATGGCACTGATCTTTATAATGACCATCATCTATTCACTTGATGCACCATACCTCTACTCTCATACAAAGTCTAACATCCTTTCCCTTGTTTATATATTGGAACTCCATATGCAATCTCGTCAACTAAGTTTTAATCTATTGAAGGCCTATGATTATATCGGCCAATATCGAAGCTTCAGGCTTCAAGGCAATATACAGTGCTTCAGCCTCAGTTGCAATCCTCTGTTGTGACAACGAAAATTTAAGATGAGGAAACAATGCAGCAATGAACCACTCTTTATGTTCTTCATCCATGATATTGAAGCTAATATGGCTTAGAAATGTCTTAAATCTTGGTTCTACCTCCCACACAGTCTTAGTAACAAGCTACCTAATCTCTTTGATATCTGTGATACACTGGGACTGTGACTTTGGTTTCTTGAATTTAGTTTTCAATGCAGTCTTTGTCTCAAACACTATAGCATTGGCATTCGTTGTAGTATGTTTCATGTAACAAGACAATTATCTATCTTTCAACTCTGTAACCAACTGTTCTTTTTTCATATTTTCATCTGTAATATTATGCGAACTCCATATTTCCTTTAAAACAAAGTAGAACCATCCAGGATCACTTGATCCATTGAAAACATGCATCTTTGGTGGTTAGGCGATGGTGAATGAGGGAGGTGGTGGTGGAATTAAATGAAAATGGGCGATGAAGGGGGTGGAAGTTTGGGGAATCTACGCAATTCTCTAATGGTTGTCATATCTTAGCGACATACTTCTCGAGGTAGTAGGGCTTATTTCTCCTTCTTCGGATCCAAATGATGTATTTTATTCATATTCAATGTAAGTACCGCAATTTTTTCTGAATCTTTCACTACTTTTCATAGCAACGAGTTCTCATTCACTGAAATTCAATGTGAGTGCATCTGTAGTACACCATTTTCACACCATAGCATTTAAATCTAGAACTTCATTGAATTTAGGTACTTACCTTATGGACCCATGAAAATGTTGTGCTCTGCTTCACTAGAGGATACGAGGTATCGATCGCGAACGCCATAATAAACTATCCATGAATACTATCGATCCAATAGTCGAAAACCTTTGTGATCTCATCATCAATATTTCGAAGCTGCTTAATCAAATATGGAGTCCACATAGTAAGCTTATTATTGAAATGGCTCATCCACGCAGCTAGTCTTGATGTTCACACATACAACTAACTAGAAAACAATGAGAAAAAGATCTCATAATGGTCCTTATAGATATACTTTTGTAACCAATGTTCAGTAGAGATGCACAAATTTTCGTTTTCTTGCACAAAAATTTTTTGTTCCTTTAGATCTATCCAATATTCAATCTGTTTCTTAGATGGATGCCACATCAAGCTATCGCTCAATTAGATCTCGGTCCCGATAATGGAACCATTTTTTTCCTTGAGGGGGCCTAGACCCAAGTTCAAATGTCACTACATGAACCAACAAAACCCACTATTATTGGCCCTTTTAGAAATGATCTGCTTGTGCAGACTGAAGTCTAACCCAAGACCATATAGGGGGGTGCTAGAACAAGGTTTTTGTATCTAGAGGAACACTAGAATATGGATTTAGGTGTTTTCTTCCTTGGTATAGCTTCGTAGAAAAAATATATCAATAATAAATTCGTGCTTTAACACATTTATAGAAATCACTTGCAGACTGCATGATCTCACTTAATCGTGCATAAAATAATGTAAACCACCATAAATTCTACATTGTGCACTTACAGATCACAACCCTTACTTAGCACAAATAAGCATAAATAACGTGTAAAGTAAATACATCAATAAAAACTCATATATATCTTCAAAGGCCTTTTATTTTCATTCAGATCTTTCCCTTACATTAACTTTTGCCCTGCACACTTAGCTGCAGACTTCCTAAGGTATCCACGCACTCAACCGTAGGAGCCTTTCCTTTAACCCAAAACCAAAAAATATAACTCAAAATATTATTACATATAAATTAATTTGACCAATTCATTCATTTTCAAATACTTGTCTATCACCTCTGTCTAGACTCCTTATATAGTTTTTTCATTTACAATACCATGGTCCAAAACCATGGGTGGAGTTAAAAGTTCACAAAATTTCCCCATCCCATTACATAATAAGGGGATTTTACCCACCCCAAATATTCTAAGACTCAAAATGGAATCTGCACTACGCATTATGCTCATTGAGCTACATAATATTTCTCTAACTTCTCTCATATAGGGGTCCCATGTCCAACAGGCCCCCAACACAAAACTGTAACTTGTCCCGAGTCATAGAGTTGGTGTGCCATTGATCTTTGATTTGATTCCACACGGACCTAATCCTTTAATGGTGGAATCGCTTCGGCACACTGGTTTTCAAATTGTGTGACCTCGCTGACTTGAGCCATGATTTGCTAAAACCTGCTCTCTTGACTTGCACTCGCCTGTGTTTGCAACCCATTTATAGTGTTGTGCCCCACTATCAACTGCACAAAGCATTAAAGCTGTGCATTGACCATATAGGCATTGCTAAATGCAAGGGAGGGAATCTTCTTTGTGTAACTTAAATCGACTTCCATTAATACGAACAGGGAACAATTGTCCATTAAGCTTCACAAGTTCAACGAAGACTTCTTCTGTCACATGGTTGACAATATTAAAACCCAACCAATGAATTTGGAGCTTTCTCAGGAACTTGACAAACTTTCTGTCATACAAAACAACAAAGTCTTTTTCCTTGAACTTATTTTGCTTAATATGCTGGTCACGCTAGGCCTTCTGCCTCTCGTTCTTAACCTGTTGATGAAACCCACCAATGAACTGATCCTCTTCCAAGTCGAGCAATTGCACCAATGTTTTCTTCATCATGTAGTTGTGTGCCATATTCTTCACTACTATGATGCAAATCCTAGGTACAAAATATTCCATCCACATCAATGATTCCTGACCATACACTAATCAGAATGGGGTTTGACATGTCAGCTTCTTATAGGTAGTTCTTGAGGCCCATAAAATTGCAGGAATGCAGAGATCCGAGTCATTTCTATTAACATTACACACATTTGTTAGCGCATTCTCCAGTATTTTGTTGAAACCTTCGAGCTTTCCATTCGCCTAGGATGATATCATATAATATTTTTGTGACCCACTTGGAACTCGTTAGGCAAGGCTTTAATAGTTCTATTTAGAGAATGCCTGACTTTTTTTCTCATTAGGATTTTTGGACAACCAAACTGTGACACAATATGCTCAAAAATGAAAATTTCCTCCGTGTTTGCAGTAAAACTCTTCACTGGTTGTGCTTTGGCCTAACAAGTGAGGTAATCGGTCATAGTAATAATGTACCGCACACCCATTTTATTTCCTGGTGGATAGATTAAGAGTTGTTTATATATTTTTTCGCCAATAAGATAATTTCAAGAAAGATTGTGTTTTTTTGTTATTTAAAATACAACTTTAAATGTATAAATAGATTCATCTAGACAAATAATCCTTGAGACACTCAAATTCTAGATATTAAATAACCTAAAAAAAATTATCTAAAAGAAAGAAAAAAAATCGCTTAACTTGACTTAATCCTTAATGAATTTACTATTGGTAAAGCACCAACCCATGATATTGGGTAGCCAATAATATCTACTATTAATATTAAAATGTAAAAAAAAACATAATAAAATTTAAACCTCTTACTCCATAATATCTGTACTGGATAATAAAACTCCAAATTGTTTTATTAATGACACTTTTTATTAATGACTCCATAATGAGATGTTGTTGTTGTAGTGTGTTTGGTGCACGTATGTAAGAAATCACACCAACTCAAGGGGTGTGGTCTTCCCACATAAGTTATTCGTAAGAGGCAGAAAAAGAAGTGGAGTCAAGAAAGTTAGTGGAACAATCTAGAATCAATAAGCATACTAGATAGAGAAATAGCATGCATATATAAACTAAAAACTAAAAACAAATAAACACAAGCTCTGAAAAGAGTCAAACGAAAACAATACTATGAACAGTGACTCTGGGCCCCTCTTATTGAGTGCTGGTAGTAATAAGAGTGAAACTTTATCCTCTTGCCAAAGGGCCCTTAGACAATGGTTCTAGGTCCTGATGCAAGGATGTTTTTATCCCAAAGTTTGCCTCAATGTAGTCTCCCTCTCTCTCTACTGTGTTGGACTGAACTTTTTGGATGGCCAACAATTGATTCCCCTCTCTTGTGAAAATTTGAATAAATGATATATTATTCACCGAGATTCTCCTGATCACACACTATTTTAGCTTCATGCATAATACAAAATCTCTTCTACCATTGATCATCTCATGCGGAAATAAAATCAATTGCATGCATACATTAAAACCACAAACAATCACACATATGAACACAATATTTAATGGGAAAGCTTAAAGCTGAAAACCCCAACTATCTGTATATTATATGTCTTGGAGATCATGTAACAATCATAGTACAAAGCTCTTTGTTTTCTCATACACTACCTCCCCTTGCTACTACTATCAGCTAGATCTAGCAAAACTCATGTTCAACAGCTGGCCATGATAGCCAACCTCAATTACGTGTTTCAATGCTTGTGGATGGTCTCTTTATTATAGATAAACCACCTAGATTGGGCCCTTCAATCTCATTGATTACTCCTATCATGTGTTGCAAATAGCAACAATATGAATCCTGTTGATAGTTAACACTGCTCTTTCACCTATTTCTGCCTTTAGTCTCCCAAAAGCCCCATCCATGGCTTACCTTTGGGATTCGCCCGATGTATTCTTTAGTTGATTAATGGGTTTATAATTAGTGAATTAATTAATAATTAATTCACACCACTCTCACTAATTGTATCAATTAGTTAAACTGAATACAAATAGCTCAACTATGTTTAGATTATTTAAACTGAATACAACTCCACTAACTTCCTCAATCAACTCCACCAAACTCTGTCACATGAGTTCTAACTGAAGTCTTCATGCAATAGCTTCACTTAAACCCTAGGAAAAACGTATTTCCTTCTGTCAGCTGCATGTGCCACATCCAGGCATCAAACTGAAGTGCTTCAAGAGAATAAGATAATGTTTATAGTCCAAATATTATTAAGAGCTAATAATATTCGACTTCCATATTTTTAGGAGAGGCAGTCTAAAAATAGCCTGTGACCTAAAAATATGAGTCTCATCTATTTTTACCAACATGACCAATACTCCAAGAATAACATACTGCAATCCCTGGACCATGCTCCATATGTCTAAAAATAGACATAGTCTAAAAATAGATTTTTCGACAAAAATCACATGTGTGGTCCCCACCTAGTTTAGGTGATCACTTTCCAACTAGGATCGGGAAAGATGTTTCAGGAGGCCTCCTTCACTGTTTCTTGTTGCCATTTTCAACACTCCCTCTCAACAAGAAAGGACTGTCTTTGCATGCGACATGCAACTCCATGCATTCGCCCTGCAACCTCCACAAGCGCCATGCAACTCCATGCATTTACCATGCACCCTTTGCATGCGCCATGCAAACTCATGCATGCACCATGCAACTCCATGCATATGCCATGCACCCTTTGCATGCACCATGCAAACTCATGCATATGCTCTGCAACTCCTCTGAAACTGAATAGGCTCCAAACAACTCAATCAGTCTTGATGCATCTAGCATCTATCATCAAAGTCTTCGACTTCTGCTGGTACCAACTGCACATGTCATCAGGAACTACTGCGCTGTTGAACTCTTGCACCCATGTACTCTTGCACTTGCTGTCAACTCTGATCCGCGCTCCAGTATCCGACACTGTCACTTTGATCTGCATGCATCACTCCAACTGATCTTGCTACTGCCATGCTGTGGGCACCTCGTAGCCAGGTTCAATCCATGAGATCCACACCATCTCATGAATCTGCCCAGAAATCTCCTCTTGGGATCAATCATGCATGTCGCCCCACCTCATACCTGGTGGTATAGCTGCATGCACTCCCTCTTCCCGTCTGGCACGAAATTTCTCTGCATGAGTGGTCTCTTCCACTCCATGATCCTCTTGTGGCTGCTCCACACTCCGAGGTTCACTATCACCTGTATGCGAAACCCGCTCCCTCTCAAGATTCAATTGCATGTCTTCCTTCCTCTTCCCAACAGTAGGAAGCTCCGTAGAAATCCCATCTGCATCAAATCTATAAAGATTCTTCTGCATCTCCAGTTGTGGCTGCTCCACAACCTTCCGAGACTGCTTCTCACGCTGCATGTTGAGAGGATCCCTCTCAACCACCAAGTCACTAACCTCTGCTTTGCACCTCAAAGCTTTGCATGCATCTTGTACCTTAGTGCATGTAGATTCTTGGCTCGCGCACATTGCAATTGTCCTGCCATCGCAAAATTTTCTAACAAAAGAGCTAATTTTAAATCGACGATATCTCCCTCATCCGAGCTCCGATTTGACCGATTTTTTTTTTCAATTTGGGTGTTTTTTTGCAAGGAATCCAAATATGCTATTTTTTTTTTCTGAAAATATTTCACCAAAATTTTTTCAGATATTCCCTACAAACTCGCGCACCCAAAAAATTCTCGCTCTCATTCCATGTAGAAAATTATATACAATATGCATGTATATTTCCGGCTTTCTCCATCTTTATGTTTCTTGAGTTTATCCTAAAACTCAACCACTTCAATGCTTTGCAATTGCTCCAATGATCAATATCGCTCCGATACCATGTAGAAATTTGAATAACTGATATATTATCCACCGAGATTCTCCTGATCACACACTATTTTAGCTTCATGCATAATATAGAATCTCTTCTACCATTGATCATCACATGCGGAAATAAAATCAATTGCATGCACACATTAAAGCCATAAAAATTCACACATATGAACACAGTATTTCATGGGAAAGCTTAAAGCTGAAAACCCCCAACTATATGTATATTATACATGTCATGGAGATCATGTAACAATCATAGTACAAAGCTCTTTGCAAGCTCTCATGCACTACCTCCCATGCTACACACTATCAAGCTAGATCTAGCAAAACTCATGCTCCAACCTTTAGCCACTTGATAGCCAACCTCAATTGCGTGTTTCAATGCTATGGGATGGTCTCTTTATATAGATAAACCACCTAGATTGAACTGCACAATCCTCATTGATTACTCCACCTATCTGTGTGTTGCAAATAGCAACAGTGTAGTCACAACCGATAGTTAACCTGCTCTTTCACCTATTTCTGCACTGGTCTCCACTGAAACTGTCCATGCACTGAAGTTAAATGATGTATTCTTTAGTTGATTAATGAGTTAATAATTAGTGAATTAATTAATAATTAATTCACACCACTCTCACTAATGGTATCTATTAGTTAACTTGGATACAAAAAGCTCAACTATGTTTAGATTAGTTAAACTGAATACAACTCCACTAACTTCCTCAATCAACTCCACCAAACTCTCTCACATGAGTTCTAATTGAAGTCTTCATGCAATAGCTTCACTTAAACCCTAGGAAAAGCGTATTTCCTTCTGTCAGCTGCATGTGCCACATCCAGGCATCAAACTGAAGTGCTCCAAGAGAATAAGATAATGTTTAGAGTCCAAATATTATTAAGAGCTAATAATATTTGACTTCCATATTTTTAGGAGAGACAGTCTAAAAATAGCCTTTGACCTCTTTGACCTAAAAAATAGAGTCCCATCTATTTTTACCAACATGACACATACTCCAAGAATCTCATACATGCAATCCCTGAACCATGCTCCATATGTCTAAAAATAGACATAGTCTAAAAATAGATTTTTCCGACAAAAATCACCTGTGTGGTCCCCCACCTAGTTTAGGTGATCACTTTCCAACTAGGATCAGGAAAGATGTTTCAGGATGCCTCCTTCACTGTTTCTTGTTGCCATCTTCAACACCACTCTCTCTTGAGCTCTGACTCACACACTACCGGTATTTCTTGGGAAATTATGACCAGCATAAAAAATGTGTTCACAACTTCTTCATCTCATGGTTGCCTTATATAGGAGATTTCAAATCATCCCTTCCCTCTCTTGGTACATGGAGGATGGTGACCCAAGAGAGGGGTATGATTCCTTTGTGTGCTACAAATATTCCATTGTGTGCTCACTTAGTGTCTAAGGAGGGGTTGGTGGCTGTCCTCAGGCAGCTTCAAGTAAGGCATCACTTCTCCGTTGCTTTGTGTGGTCCCAGATAGTGATATTTCGCCACTCCCAGGATTGCGCACATAACAGGAAAAATGGCGCGTGGAAGGCGCTCTTCACAAAGGATTATGTGTGCAAATAACATTTAGGACTAGTTCAAAATTTATTTTCCTTAGACCTTAGATATTTTTAAATACTTTCCAGATTCTGTACTGTCTTCAAGCCCTATAAATCCTTTTTCCTGACATTAATTAATGTTGTCTTGTGCTGTACGATTTTCCAATGTTGGATGGTGAGAGTCTATATAAAATGCGTCAGTAATTCCATTCCAAACTTATGGTCAATGGGTAACTAAAAATATGTTAGGAACGCGGTAGCGAGGGCGCTAAAGGTTCCATGTGAAGCTCTTCTACTGAACCCCCTTGGGGTTTTGAGAAAAACACCAAGTACAAGATGTATATCTGAGATCTAAGACTGCATATTTATTGAAATATTCAGGTCTGGAAAGTGGATCTGATCTGATATAATGAATACAAAATGATCTCCTCCAAAAAATCTCCAAAGTGAAGGGCAAATCTCCAACACCTAGAAAATCACTCTCCAACTGATGTGCTAAAACACCCTACAAATACACCTACAGAAATAACACAGATCTGGATCTATATTATACTGTAGGGATCAATATACACTTGGCCTATAGTCAAGATATGGAAATTATGCTCAAATTCTTCAATACAGTCATCCCAATGAAGTAGAACCCTCCTCCACTGAAAATAAGCACTGAAATGTGCTAGATCTAAAATATCTAATATCCACTTGCTACAACTTGCAAAAATGGTCAAAACCTTAATAGGATATTTCCTATAGTTGAAAGAAGTATCTTGGACATAAGCCAGATAGTGGACAACGCAATACAAACTCTCCCAAGAGCTACTTAATGGGAAGAGTTGGGATTCCCGACCAGGAACACCCAATGCTAAACAAAATTGTTCTCAGCTAAACAACAAGAGAATGACATATGTCTAAACAGACAATATACTCAGAAAAATATCATATCATCAACAACCTTCTAATGCTTCCATCCCCTTCATTTTATAAGACAAGAGTTTGCAAACCCTAAACCACCTCCAATGAAATCAACTCTTTCACACAAGGCATCTCCATCTAAAACTGCGTTGTGCCTCATTGATGGCCACTCCTCCATGACAACACTATAGATTTGGTCAAGGTTGACCCAGTAAAAATGTTTTAGACCCTGTCCACACCTTAGGGTACTTTATTAAGCTGAAAATATGAGTCCACTTTCACATGAGAAGTGGTTTTATTCACCATAAAGAGTTTTATGGGTCCTCACCCCGCTTATTCCTTTGTCAAACCAGGAGGTAACTCCTCAAATCAGAATGTGTATTAGCTGAAGAATGTACATGCTTTTATAGATGGGAGGTGAGACTATTGGGATTCATCTCCCAATGACTCTTGGCCTTCCTTATTTCCTAATATTAAATAATATACAAAAATACATATGCACACCCATCCATAGGATTAGGTGTCAACATTCCCCCTTTAATCCGAAGGGATGTTGGTGAGTCCAAGCATCGATCTGAACTTTTCAAACTTTTCTCTTCCAAGTGCTTTGGTGAAGATGTCAGCAGTTTGCTCATTTGTGGAACAATGATGTGGATGGATGGTTTTGGCCTGAACATGATGTCGAATTAGATGGTACTTTGTATTGATGTGCTTTGTTCGATCATGGAACTTTGGGTTCTTGGCCAACTTTATTGCAGAAGTGTTGTCGATCATGAGTGGAGTGGAATACATTTGTTTCATCTGCAAATCTTCCAGGATTTTCCGGAGCCACACAATTTCCTTTGTTGCTTCATCTGCTGCCACATATTCTGCCTCGGTCGTGGAATCTACTTTCAAACTTTTCTCTGCCAAGTGATTTGGTGAAGATATCAGCAGTTTGTTCATTTGTGGAACAATGATGTAGATGGATGGTTTTGGCCTGAACATGATGTCGAATTAGATGATATTTTGTATTGATGTGCTTTGTTCGATCATGGAACTTTGGGTTCTTGGCCAACTTTATTGCAGAAGTGTTGTCAATCATGAGTGGTGTGGAATACATTTGTTTCATCTGCAAATCTTCCAGGATTTTCCGAAGCCACACAATTTCCTTTGTTGCTTCAGCTGCTGCCACATATTCTGCCTCGGTCGTGGAATCTGTTGGAACTGACTGTTTGCGTGATCTCCATGAGACAGCTCCTGATCCAAGACTCATGGTGTAACCTATAGTAGACACCCCTGTTTCTTTGTCGCCATCAAAGTCTGAATCAGAGTATCCGATCAAGTTGAAGTCGCCTACCTGTGTATATTTGAGTCCAAAGTCTTGAGTCCCCTTCAAGTACCTTAACACTATTTTTGCAGCAGACCAATGTCCTTCACAAGGTTTTTGCATGAACCTTGAGAGGATTCCAACAACAAATGAAATGTCAGGTCTGGTGGTGGTCAGGTAGATAAGACTTCCTATAAGCTATCTATACTTAGTTGCATCCTCGAATTCCTTCCCTTCAATAGATGTGAGCTTCAAGTTTTGTTCCATTGGAGTGGTTAAGGGATTACATTCATCCATGCCAAACTTGTTCAAGAGATCTCTAATGTACTTCTTTTGAGAAAGAAATATTAATTTAGGATGTTGAATTACTTCAATACCCAGATAGTAATGAACATGACCCAAATCAGTCATTTCAAAACCTTTCTTCAATTCTTTCTTCTTGGATGCAATATAGCTCTCATTGTTCCCTGTTATCAAAAGATCATCTACATACACCACAAGATATACAACTGTTTTTCCAACTTTCTTAACAAACAAAGTTGCATCATCAAGATCAAAATGTTTGAAGTCAAGTTTCAGAAGATGCTCAGTTAATTTCTCATACCAAGCTCGTGGTGCTTACTTGAGGCCATACAAGGATTTTATAAGCTTGCAAACTTTGTGTTCTTGACCCTTTACAACAAATCCTTTTGGTTGGGACATATAAACTTTCTCCTTTAGATATCCATTCAAAAAGGCGGTTTTTACATCCATCTAATGGACTTTCCATCCATTCTGAGCTGCTAGGGCAAAGAGAGTCCGGATGGTGGTCCATTTTGCTGTGGGAGCAAAAGTTTCTTCATAATCGATTCCTTCTTTTTGTGCAAAACCTTTTTCCACAAGCCTGGCCTTGTGCTTGTCAAGTGAGCCATCTGCTTTGTACTTGTTCTTGTAGACCCACTTACAGCCAATTGGTTTTGTTCCCAAAGGTGGATCAACCAGCTTCCAAGTTCCATTCTTTATCAAGGCATCATACTCCTTTTGCATCGCTTCTTTCCATTCATCATGAGAAGCGGCTTCTTTGAAGGAAGTTGGTTCATGATCTGTAGACAAACTCAATTCACAGTTATAAGCAATATCCATATCAACAGGAGAATCAGAATTATCTACATCACCCTCGATTTGTTGAGTGGAACTTCTTGTTCCTGTTTTTCCAACCTCATCGGGATGAACATTCTCCAGTGTCTTTGTCAGCCATTTGGGAGGACCTTTCTGAGATGGCCCAGGCTGGTCATTTCACTGAGTTGGGATTGATTCAAGATTCAATCTCCCAATTCTGTCAATCACATCATCCAATGTGTCATCCGTGGTTGTTTCTTCATGTGGGGAGAGTGTGGTTCAGGAAATGATTCCACAGTTTGATTCAATATCGGAATCCCCCCTTCAAGGTGTGGAATCACATTATCAAATTCTTTGAAAGACTTTGCATGTGTGAATCTATCCAGGCGATCAAGTTGCCGCTCAACAACCTTGTCACTCTTGGATGATTCAAGAAATATGACATCTCTTTCTATCAAAAACTTCTTATTTGCTTCATCATAGAGACGATATCCTTTGGAGGTATTGGAGTACCCCAAGAAGATACATTTTCTGCTTCTAGCACCAAGTTTGTTCCTTTGACCCTTGGGTATCAAGGCATAATAGGTGGACCCAAAGACCCTAAAATGCTTTACCGAAGGAATGTGGCCATGCCACATTTCAAAAGGAGTTTTGTTTCTAATTGAACTTGAAGGACACCTATTCTTTATGTAAGCAGCACATAGAACTGCATCAGCCCAAAACATCAATTTCACATTCTTGAAAAATAACATGGAGCGAACCATATTTAAGATAGTTCTGTTCATTCTTTCAGCTACACCGTTCTGTTGTGGATTATATGGCACAGTTGTTTGATGTTTGATTCCATGTTGATGAAGATAATTTTCAAATTCGTTTGAAGTGTATTCTTTTCCATTATCAGTACATAGAGAGCCAATATGAGTTTGTGCATCATTTTCAATCCATGCATGAAAATTCTTGAATGTTTGAAAAGCATCAGACTTGTTCTTCAATAAGTAAATCCAACACATTCTGGTGTAGTCATCAATAAATGTCATCATGTATTTATTTTCATTTGCAGAAGCAATAGGCATAGGGCCACATAAATCTGAATGAACAAGCTCAAGTTTTCTATGTGCTCTGGAGTGTGAATCATGAAATGATTGTTTGCTATGCTTTCCTAAAATACAAGCATCACATTCCTTAGGTTTCCTAGGAATTGTAGGCAGTCCATTAACACCATTTTTCTTCAACAAACTAAGGCTTTCATAGTTTAAGTGTCCAAATCTAGCATGCCATAAAAGACTTGATGGGAATGTACCTTCATCATGATGTGAACTGAATGCAAAGTTTTGAGCATGAGCAGATGAACCTTTCGGCTTCAAGAGTCTCCCTTCTTCTATTCCCTCCATGACAAGTGAGTGATCTGATGCTTTTCTGACCTCTGCCTTGCCATCAAACAAGTGAATTGAGTGTCCTTGCTGCCGGATTTCGACCAGGGACAACAAGTTTCTCTTCAACTCAGGGAGGTATAGAACCTCACGTAGGATATGATCAGGAAGACCAGGCAGTTTAAGCCTGACTGTGCCAAGCATTGATGGCTTGAGTTTGGATTTATCTGTGAAATATACTGCTCCATCAACTTTGTCAGTGAATTCTTCAAAAAAATCTTTTCTAAATGTCATGTGACATGTTGCTCCTGAATCTAGCAACCAATCATCTCTCCATGAAGTAAATGAAACATCAAACAAATCTTCAGTTACTCCATTGTTACAATGTGCTAGAACATAATGAGTGGATTCAGGTGCTTTACCTTTGTCTTTGTCATTAGTTTTACCTTTGTCTTGATTTCTTTGCTGCTCAATTTTATCCCAAGGTGTCCTGCATTTGGATGCATCATGTCTATCTTTATTGCAACGTGTGCAATGAAGATTGGATTTGTCAGATTGTCTGCCCCCCCTTTCTGTGAAGTTTCTTCTTCCTCTGCCTCTTCTGCCACCTCTTCCTCTGGATGAATCTGGAGCATGACTCTTTTCTCTATGTGCCAAGTATGCAGCCTCATCAGAAGACGAAGGGACTGTCATCTTCCCGAAAGCTTTCTCTCTTTCTGCAAACTTTTTCTCAAGTGTATCAAAGGTGATATGCTCAAGGTTTCCACTTTCTTGCAAAGACTCAAGATAATGTGAGTAAGTCGGATATAATTCCTTAACATATGCTATGAGAGGTATGTCAATTTTTACACCAGTGCTGTCAATATCATGCATGATATATCTAACTTCTGAAGCTAAAGCAAGGGGATCATCATTCTTCATTTCAAGACTGAACAACTTAATCATCAATTGAACAATCTCTAGTTCTGAATGTGAGTCATAGAGTTCTTTTAGCTTGCTCAAGGCTTCATAGGCATTTGAGAATGATGAAATATGGTGACTCACCTCTTCATTTACGGAAGCTGCAATCAAGGCATAGGCCTTGCAGTTATTGCTTCCCCAAATGGTGAGCTCCTTGTCTGAAGTGGGCTTTGCTGGTGGATTTCCTTCTTGTACTTCACAGATTCCTTTCCACAACTCATTAAAAATGAGAGTGTGCTTGATTTTCCGAGACCATTCAAGGTAGTTCTCTTTGCCGGAGAGAACCACCCCTACAATAAATATGAGAGAATGCATTCTTGTGAAAGGAAAAAATGATTACTTTGCTAGAAGAAATTGTTTTGAAGAGGAAAAATCTTGCTAGAAAATCTTCAATTCTAGAAATATACTCAATTGAAGGGGACAAAAATAGTTTGCTGCAAATACTGAATTCTGCACCAAAAAAATTAAAAAAAAAAAAATATATATATATATATATATATATATATATATATATATATATATATTTTGGAGTAAAAAATTTATATGGGAACTGTATTGTGAATGGGAGGCAGTATTATGAATATGGGAAAGCGGTATAAATATGTGGGAGTGGGGGCGGAAATAGTGGTAAAAAATGGAATGGTATTAAGAAATGGGAGAGGGCGGTATAGAATGAATACTGGAAGGGCGGTTTTATATGACAGACAGCGCTGGAAGAAATGTATATAGTGCATTATAATGGAATGTATGACAGCGTATAAGTGGAGTGACAACTTTTTTGTTATATGGAAGGGTGGTATTAATCGTATGACATAGCAACTATGGGACGGAACATATTACATATGGGAGGAGGGGAGCGGTATTTAATAAAACAGATATATAACATGACAGAACGATGTATACCACGCTGTATTATTGACAAACAGAGTGTTGAATGGAGTAGGGTGGGCGGAGAGGGCCCGTGGGACAGTCAGCAAGGACGGGGAGGCGGGGTATGTGCAGGTGGGGAAGCGTATGCAGGCATGGTATGTAGGCATTGAGGGGTGTAAGGAGCGTTATTAATTGGAGCAGACAGTGCGAGATGGGGAGGCGGGGTATGTGCAGGTGGGGAGGGGTATGTGTTGATGTTAAATGGAGCAGACAACATGAGATGGGGACGGCCACAGGGACTGCAATGGGGGAGCAATACCATACCACGTGGGTTCACATTGGGGGATTTATATTGAGGAAAAAATGGCATAATGTATTGGGGGATATATAGGGGGTAAAGGGTTTTTATATTGACATGTATAGAAAATGGAGCTCAAAGTTAATGAAAAAATATAAAGGGGTATAAAAAATGTTAATGAAAAAATGGATACCTACAATATCTAGTAGAATTAGAGGTTTTTTAAATTAGGAATGTGTATTGGGTTCATATTGCTAGGGGGTTAAATAATGTGAATTTTAGGAGTATTTTCCAATATGTAGTCAAATTAAGGGTATTGTTTAATATGCCACGAATGCACGTGATAGGATAGAGGTTGATTGAGTGAAGCCCCCGTGGGGACGGCAGAGTGGAGAAGGGGTGTGGGAAGGCCGTGGGTCGAGAGTGTGAGGGGTTAAAAGATTTTAAAAATTGAAATTTAATAATGGGAGGCGTAAGGTGAAGTGTGTGCAACGCACAAACGAGGGGAGTGTTTGTTGTAAGGGAGGGCAGATTGCAGAGTTGAGTGGGGTGTAGCGTAGAGGGAGGGGAGTAGTGAGCATTTGCAGGTGTGTTGGGTAGGTGAGATGCGTTTGCAGTGTGAGTGATGATTTGTGAGGCCGAGAGGCCGTTAAACAATTTTGAAATTGCAGGATTTTAATAACTGCAGAATTTGTAGGTGTTTGCAGGAGCTACAAATTGCAGAATTTCAGAACTGCAAACTGCAGAATCTCCAGAAGCTATAAAAATCAGAACTGGGCAAAAATTGCAGATAAAAAAAAAATGCAGAATTACAGTACAGCAATTTAATAGAGCAACAAAAACTAGATGCAGTGAACATAAAATTGACTGAGCAAAGGAATGAGGGAGTTACAACACAGGCAAAAATGCCAATAGTGGGACTGGCTCTGATACCATGTCAAACCAGGAGGTAACTCCTCAAATCAGAATGTGTATTAGCTGAAGAATGTACATGTATTTATACATGGAGGTGAGGCTATTGGGATTCATCTCCCAATGACTCTTGGCCTTCCTTATTTCCTAATATTATTTATTATACGATATTACATATCCACACCCAACCCATAGGATTAGGTGTCAACATAAATGATTTATCAAAATATTACAATGACAAGCATATATATATACAAGAGAGAGAGAGAGAGAGAGAGAGAGAGAGAGAGAGAGAGAGATTGATAAAGAATAACAAAGTAGTCTTACTTTTCAGTCCCTTTCACTAAAACTAAATAAATGTGTTTCATGACCAAAAATATTTAAACTTAAACTTCAAAATTAAGATTTAAATAGTTCAAAATTAATCATTCCCTTTTATTTTCACATTCTCATATCAAGAATCAAGAATATACTTATAAAGTATATTTTTTCTCCTCGCCCTAACATGTGTATATGTACATAAAATCCACCCAATTTTTCCACATTATGTTTTTATTCAACGAATGTCAAAATTCCATGTGAATCTTTAGATTTTTGTGCTTGCGGTTAAAACCCTATTTTGTTGGATTATTATCATTTTTAGTTTATTAGCAAAGCCTGTTGTGTCTATAAATATTTTGTTTAACAACAAGGCTAAAACAAACTATAGATGGTGTTATCACTGGAAAAGACATCATGAAATGTCAAGCAGAAGGATTTACAGGGTTGAAAAACATTGGAGAAACTGGAAAATTTAACTTTTTCTAAGGTCAAGAGGTAAATTTATCAACTTGTGCACAGAATACACAGGCAAAATGCGCTCCGCGGGCATTTTTCTTCGATAGAAGAGCAAATCTCCACGGCTTTCCCCCAATAAGCCGCGCGGTCCTGAGTATGGCAAAAGGTCACTATCTGAGACCACTTTGCACACTTCGGGAAGAAGATTCTCCACTTGAGGCCGCCCAAGGACAGCCGCCTAAAGTCACCTTGAGACCTCAAGTAAGCACAAAATGGAATCAACCACCACTCTTAGATCACTATCCAGAACTGTACCAAGAGAGGAAAAAAGATTTTAATTTTGCCTATAAAAGACCACCATGAGAAGAAAAATTCAGAACTCATTGTTATGGTGGCCAGATTTCCCATGAGCAAACCAACAGTGTGTTGTCCAAGCAACAAGAGAGTGAAGGGATTCATTTGTTTGCCATCCAACATCTCAATCCCAAAGGATAAGTGTGTCAGTTGTCTATTATCCGATCACTCATTCGAGGAGAAGAGAGAGGCCTGCAAATAACTTAAGGGGAAAGCCCTCCTTGCTTTGATTATTAGAGCTCCATAGCTCTAAGGACTCACTACAAGTGTTTCAGCATTCTACCTCTTTTTTACCACCAACAGATAATAGAAGGGGATTCATTCTCTATTGATATTATTAGTTCGTTTACTCGATATTGATCTTGTGTTATATGTGTATTGTTGTTTCTTATTTCCTCCTCTTTTTTTAGTATTTTATGTTCCATAACTAGTTTTTCTACATGTTATGATGCTTCACTAACCATCTAACAACCATTTTTTTCCCTGTGACCATTGCTTCTAGGCCAGCAATCATTCCTACCAAGCACCAGTGTTTTTCGTACATCCGTGCACTAAACACATCAACACAAATGGGTTGCCACAAAGAACAAGAGAGTTGTTGCTACTGACTAGCTGCAACGTATTTTGAACAACAGAGTTGCCGCAAAGTAGAAGAGAATTTGCGCCACTACAACAAGGAGTAGTCGCAATGTAGTTTCAACAACGAACACCTACAGTTGCATTGCGACAAATCTCTGAACAAGAACACACTGAATCGTCCTCTAAAAAACTTGTTACATCACATATTCGATCAATTTTGCTGCCACAGACTTGAATATTTTATCAACTAGAGGATGCAAGAATATATGTAGAACCAATTATTCCATATAAAAAATCTTATGCCGTTGTTGAGATTGTCAAGTGACCATCCATAAATATCCATGAAGGGATTACAATACCAAGTTGTGTCTATAAATACTATGTTTTAGAAACAAGGCTAAAACAAACTACAAAGGGGTTGCCACAAAGTAGAAGAGAGTTGTCACTACTAAGTAGCCGAAATGTAGTTTGAACAATGGAGTTTCCGCAAAGTAGAAGAGAGGTTTCACCACTACAACAGGGAATAGCCGCAAAGAAGTTTCAACAATGAGGAATGTAGAAGAGAGTTGCCACCACTACAACATAGATTAGCCATAATGTATTTTCAACAACGAACACCTACAATTGTGTTATGACAACTCTCTGAACAAGAACACAACTCTGGAGGAGGATTCGCTATGTTCTTGTTCAGAGAGTTGTCACAATGAAACTGTAGGTGTTCGTTGTTGAGACTAAGTTGTGGCTACTCCATGTTGTAGTGGTGTCAACTCTCTTATACTTTCCTCGTTGTTGAAACTACGTTGCGGCTACTCCCTGTTGTAGTGGCGATAACTCTCTTCTACTTTGCGGCAACTTCGTTGTTCAAGCTACATTTCAGCTACTTAGTAGTGGCAACTCTCTTCTACTTTGTGGCAACCATTTGTAGTTTTTTTTAGCCTTGTTGCTAAAACAGAGTATTTATAGACACAACCTGGCCATTGCAAACCCTTTATGGATATTTATGGATGGTCACTTGAAAATCTCAACAATGGCATAAGAGTTCAAATATGGACTAATTGGTTCTACATATATTCTTGCATCCTCTAGTTGATAAAATATTAAGTCTGTGATGAAATATTCAAGTCTATTATGAGTTTTGATTAGTATACATTTATTATAATTTTCTATATTAATTATGTTTTTTAAATTATAACAGATATTACATTTCAAAAATATTATATTTTAAAAATTATAAAGTATTCTCAAAATTATACTATATATTTTTATTGATAAAGCACAGGTTGTGTCTATAAATACTATGATTTAGAAAAAAGGCTAAAACAAACTATAGAGGGGTTGCCACAAAGTACAAGAGATTTGTCACTACCAAGTTGCTGCAACGTAGTTTCAACAAGGAGGAAAGTAGAAGAGAGTTGCCACCATTACAACATAGAGTAGGCACAATGTAGTTTCAACAACGAACACCTACAATTGCATTGTGACAACTCTTTGAACAAGAACACAATGAATGCTCTTCCAGAAAACTTGTTACATTACATATTCGGTCAAACTTTGAAAACAAAAACATTCAGGTGAAAATGTGAAGCTGGGTTACACTTTTTGCCCTTTTTTGAGAAAAAAATTTCATTTTTTTCGGTTCTTCAACTTTCTGCAAACTATAACAATTTTTCTATGTAGAATTTCATTTTGCAATAAAAATAAAAGTTGTGAGAAATTTTGTTAGCTTTCTATTACTTATTTTTTGAAATTTTTTTATGCAGATTTGATATGTCAACTTAGCGTTTCTTTGAGTGTGTCTTTCTTAACAATCAAAGGATTCATAAGAAGTCATGTTATGTCGCAATGCTGTATTCATTGAAAATTTGTGTTTTGAAAAAACAAAATGTGCTACAACAATCTAGACAGAGTCTACTTTGTTTTCATCATATTTACAAAGCCAATGGATGCATATCATAATTACTAGAATTTTTTGAACTGGTCCAATACGAAAAAATGTGTATTTTGGATATGTTTCGCGTGGCAACAAATTTCTTAACATATAAGTTATAAACTAAAAATCTAAAAGCTACCCATTAGAGTCAACGGACCAATGTAATGCCCCATAATTTTTTCAATTTTTTTTACAATGTATTTTGGGAGATACAATATTATGATTTCACTCAATCACAATGACCCTCAGAAATTGTTTGCACCCATTTTATTAGAAAAATAATTAAAATTAATAAACGTTTACGAAATTCCATAAAAGTTATATTTCCTGAATGTAGATTCAATTCTGAAAATGCTTGTCTTGGTTCCGACAGTTAATTAACAACCTTTCATGGAGTTTAATCAGTCCAAAGTTGTAGAACCATTTTCAGAGCCTAGTTTTGCGTAATTGGTGACGCGTTAGTTCGGCCGAACTTTTAGTCCAAGTTTGACCGAACTATGTTTTCCGCTTACGAGTCGTTAAAACTAACGTCTTAATAGTTCGGCTGAACTTCTTATCAAAAGTTCGGCCGAACTATTGTGTAACTCTCCGTACGCCGGAAAATTTTGTGGAGCCCCCTACAAAACACACATTTCGCGTCAATATAAATTGCCGCGAAATGATTCACAATTTTCGCACATTTCGCACTTCATTTCATTTTACAAAGACTTGGTTTGGGTTCAAAAACTTTTCTTCAAAGTTTGGGTTTAAAGAACTTTTTTGGAAGACATTTTTTGGAGGCGGCATGATTTTTCTTGGAGGTATGTACATGTTTTGTGTTGAAATAAATCTTTTGAGCTTCTTTGTTCAAAAACTCTTCTTCAAATTTTGGATTTAAAGAATTTTTTTGGAAGACATTTCTTGGAGGCGATGTGATTTTTCTTGGAGGTATGTACGTGTTTTGTGTTTTTTAAAGTGTGTGTTTTGGATTGGATTACGTATTTTTTACAAAAGATTTTTTTTAATTAAATTTTTGTGATATTTTTTGTAATTGAGTTATTGTCTAATTTTTTGAAGGAAATTTTTTGAACCTCATACCCTATTATCATGGGAAATCGAAGAACTTGTGTGAGAAAATATGATCGAAAAAGAGACCCTGAGGAACGTAGACAAGAGACGAGACAATATCGCAAAAGAAAGTTAGAAGCCCTCTCAAATATTGAAGAGGAAAATCAACCTCAAGCAGAAATTGAAGCAGGTATGTAAATGTAAATATTACATGATCTATTGATATATATTTAAAATTTTCCTAATGTAAATTGTGAAGCTTAATTTTTATTTGATGAACTAGTTTGAAAAATATTTTGTTTGATGTAAACAGACAGAGATATTCCTCAAAATATTGAAGAAGAAAATCAACCTCAAGAAGAAATTGAAGCAAGTATGTAAATGTAAATATTATGATCTATTAATATATTTTTAAAGTTTTCCCAATGTAAAATGTGAAGCTTAATTTTTATTTGATGAACTAGTTTGAAAAATATTTTGTTTAATGTAAACAGACAGAGATACTCCTCAAAATATTGAAGAAGAAAATCAACCTCAAGCAGAAATTGAATCGTGTATGTAAATGTAAATATTATGATCTATTGATATATTTAAAATTTTCCTAATATTTATTGACATATTTATTAATTTAGTTATTTATTGAATATGTACTATTTTTTCGAATATGTACAGATGAAATCACTATCGATAATGAGATGTTAGAAAATGTCGACACTCACACATATGGAGATAAAAAGCCTGACCATGTTATACGATATCGTGTCGATAGAATTTTTGAAAAGTATTTCAAAAATGAGCAAGTGACAGTTCAAGCTCAAATGTTGAAAGGTCTCCTTTCATCAAGGAAATTAAAAGAAGCGACGACACTATTGGGTATTCGAAAATCAACCAAAGATAAAAAAAATGAAAGAAGAGGTGAAAAAAAATGAAAGAAGAGTTGATAAAAAATATGAGTAGTGCTATAGAGTCAATTAAGATATCTAGAGATAAAGATGTTTCAAATATACGTAGAGGAATACAAATGGCAATGGTTTCACCAAGTACTCAAGATAATCGTTTGAATCTAACATCTATGGCACGAGCACTGGGAACCTCGCGAAAAACTCTGCACAAACATCGAAAATTTCGACTGCAAATAGACGTAAATGATGAACTCGCTTGTTGGAGAGCTATTTGTAGGCAACCATACAAAGATAGACTTGGAGAAGATGTTAAAAAAATAATATATGAATATTGGAAGAATAATTCGCGTGTTTCACCCACTGCAAGACATGTGATGCGAAGAAGAATAGCGCGAAATCAATACGAAGAACATGAAAAACATCTCTTGGAAACCACTCAAATAGAGTTATTCAACAAGTTCAAAGAAGAGAATCATCAAATTCAAGTTTCACTCAGTGCTTTTGTTCAACAAAAACCATGGTATGTAAAACCTATCACCGTACGCGACACTTGTTGTTGCTGTTATCATGTGGAATTTGAGTTATATTATGACACATTCCTTGATTTCGGTAGAACATTATGGAATGATTCACCTCCTCCTTCCACTATCCGTGAATTCATATCTCTAATTCTATGTGAAAGAGAAAGCGATGAACTATTTTACAAAAAGAAATGTGTTGGTGGTAAAAAATGCGATGATTGTGGAAATTTGACTAAATTTCAAAACAAATATCGTATTGATATAAATGATCAATCATTGTCCAACATGAAAGTAAAATGGAAGAGATATGAATATATCGATACATCGATTCAAGGTGCAAATAGTGTTAAAAGAATTGAATTACTAGAAGACGAAATTTTTCTGATAGACTTTTTGAGAAAGTTTGAGGCAGAAATTTACAAATACACCAAGCATTCCCATAGAGCTCGATGGCAAGACTTGCAATTCAAAAAATATCGTGAAGTTTTTCCACCAAGGACCATTTTGTCAGTGATTGATTTTGCAGAAAACTACACATTTGTTCCACAAAAAGAAATTCAGAGTGAATACTATCATTCTGACCAAGTCTCCATGCTCGTCCATATTCTATATAGACATGCTGAACAAAATGTCGATCATATAGAAAGCACGAGTAAAAATCGACATATCATTAAAGAATATCACTTTTATATCAGTGACGATCGTACACATGATACATGTTTTGTACAACATTGTTTTGGAAGAATTTATGATTCATTGAAAAATCGTGGAATAACATTCAATGAACATTGGATATGGTCAGTCGGATGCGCAGGTCAATTCAAATCTGCACGATCATTTTTTTGGTTGTGTTGTCTTCATAAGAAAACCTGCATTAAACATTGTTGGAATTTCTTTGAGACCGGCCATGGAAAAGGAGAACATGACGGTGCAGGAGCATGCATAAAATGAGTACTTCGAAGATATCAAATGAACCACTCTGCACGCCGACTTGTGAACGCTGAAGAAGTTGTTCAATGGTGCAAAACTGCTCTAAGCCATGAGATTAACCCATCAAGAGAAGTGCGAAGGTACATTCAATTTAATTTATATTGGAAATCTAATTTTAAACATTGTACATTTATCATGCAATGATTATTTTTAATCGTATTTTGATATCATATTTACAAATTATTTTTCTAATTTTCCATATAAAGGTTTTTCTGGCATATTGGAATCGGAGACGTAAATAGATCAATTGGAAATGACGTTGAAACAATAAAAGGGACTCAAAAATTGCATTCAATTCAAACAAAGTTGTCCACAAATGTGTTTGCATTGGATAAAAGAAAATATTCTTGTTTTTGTGATGTTTGCATAGACAACACAAAATCCAATGACGTCTATGAAAACAAAATGTATGTGAACGATTGGAAACATACAGAGCTAAATACAAAGGGAAAAATGTCTGTTGCAATGTTTGAAGAAATGGAATCAGATGAAACTACAATATCATCCGATGGTGATCGAGTTTCCGATCTTGTTAGAGAAGGTAACATTTGAATTACTTTTTAATGATTTAAAGATCTACAAATAAATTTAAATATGCATAATTAAATGTTAAATTTATTTTATTGTGCAGGGGATGTTTTTGCTGTAATTGCACCTATTGACAACAATGAAAATGTGAAGTATTATTTGATGCGTTGCACTGAACAAAAAATGAAATTATTACAAGACTATAATGATCACGGATTTCAGTATGACAAAGGGTCTATTATACTGAAAGGTTATTTTTTCAAACAAACTCGTCAAAGTGGAGACTTTGTTTACTTCGAAGACTATGAACCTAATTCCATAAGTTGTCAATATAGTCACTTGGTGTGTGCAGCACGCATAAAGTTGATAGAAGTTCAATCAAAGAAAAAATCAAAAATTAAGAAATGGAAAATGTCAAAATCCGATAATGAACGGATTATTGAGGATGGAATTCCATTAGAATTTTTTTGAGTGAAGTGTCCAACAATTTATTATCTTTGGATTAAATATGTTTTAGAACTTCCAGTACTCAACTAAAAATTGAGTTTCTTATGTTATTTGTGGTTTGCACATGTTACAAATTTTTTGGGTACAAGCACGTGCTCTAGTATCAACTGAAAGTAGCTTTTCTATACATGCATTGATTAAAATGTTATATGTATTGATGTATATATATATATATATATATATATATATATATATATATATATATATATATATATATATATATATATATATATATATATATTCATAATGTATCGAGTAAGACTAAATCTATTAAGTGAAGAAATATAGTACAATCAAGGCTTGCATAGAAGCGAAGCAGGAGAACAAGGGGGCCGGCAATGATAAACTATCAACTTCGGTCCCCATGAACAACCATGACAAAAGTAGAGATAGCGGAAAGTACATAAACTAAAGAAACAAATCTAGGGAGTCGACCCAGAGTGGGTGGGGTCTCCCAGTCGGTATTTTTTCCCTTTCTTTTTGCTGACCGTCACCCAGCCATTGAGGGCTGGCTGGATGGGAACCACCTGCAAACTAATCTGCGCAGAAGGAGGAGTCTCCTTGTCTGAATCTGAAGACGACTCATGAGTGCGCTTCTGCGAAGTTGGAGGAGCCGTGGGATCTGAAGGGCGTGCTGGAGGCGTTTCCTTCGGGGGGTTCTGATTCTCCTCCTCCACCTCTATATCCTCCTCATCAGAGCTACAGAAAGCTAAGTCATCCATTGGAGGTCTATCACAGGGCTTCCAGTTCTTGGATTTGGATTTTCGCGGGATATTCCTCTTTTTGTCGAGAAACGTCGCACAAGTATTCTGAAGATGCCCAGTCTGATGGCAGTGGAGACATCTGAAGGCAGTGTTCTCATAGTCTAAAGTTTACGTCCAATGAAAGTCCCCCACCTTGAGGTTGATCTGATCAGGAAGCCCTTTGCTGATGTCTATTTCTGCGCAAATTCTGCCATAAGTGTATAATCCTTTCTCTCCTCGAGTGGTGTCTGTTGCCAAGAAGCGGCCTAATTTATCCCAAATTCCTTGGAAGACTGCGAAATGCCATAGATGAGCAGGGAGGTTTGGTAGGCGGACCCAAATGGGCAACTTGGTGATAACAGCCGAAGAGGGGTCGAAATCAGGGAACCAGGGGGTGAGGAAAAGTCCCGCTGATCCCCAGAACCAAGGGCCTCTTGTTAAGGCTTTCTTGTAGTCATCGCTGAAGATGAAGACTACAATGAAGAATCCTTTCGAGCAGAAGAAGACTTTGCAGTTTTTGGTCCAGTTGGAGTGAAGCCACTGGTATAGGTCGGCCGTGCGAGGCCAAAGTCCGTTAAATCTGCAGATAATGGTTGTTTCTGCAAGCGTCTGAAGATGATCATCCAGAGTTGGATGAGAGATTTCAATGGAAGGGGTATCCTCCATTTTATCCACCAAGAAAGGCTTGGGAGCCTCTGCTAGTTTGGCAGACTGCGGTTGGGCAGCCTCTTTGCGAACTGCATCCTTATAAGAGAAAGAAGGGGCAGAGGAGGTCTGCCCAATGGAACCACCTCTTAAACGAAAAGTAGCCACAATAGAAGCGTCTTTAAGAATGCTGTAAAAAGATAGGGGGTGGGGATTCATAAGTTGCTTACCCTTATAAAGCAATCTCAGGTAAGTGGAAGGGATCCCCAGGCGGTATTCGAGTTTTTGAAGGATGTCTTGCACAAGATCTGTTCTGCTTGCCCACAGCATCATTGTCTTACCCGAGAGATTAACCTGGATCTGGAATGCTTGTGATTCTTCAGGCGAGTCTAGATGGATTAGGATATGAGACTGCTTCCGATAGGCAGCCGACCGGTCCATGTCCAGATTTGGAAGCCTATCAAGCGGGCTCGGTAAACATAACCTCTGCATGCGATTGACAGTGAAGAGATCTATAAGATCTGCTGGGTTGCTGTTACCCACATTGTGAGCTGCTATCAAAGCGGCTGCCTTAGATCGAACTGGAACATTAGCCAGAAAGACGGCCATCCAGACAGCTGCGGCCACAGAGTCGAGGGGCCCATCCTTGATCGAGAGTTTGAGCGAAAATGAAGCCTGCAGATTCAGATCTGCTGCTTTGACGATGAGGATGGCTTGCCTAGGCGTCGCTGCAAGCGTTGTGGCATTGCTAGCCTCTGTGAAGATGCCGGCTTCAAAGCTGTCTGAAGCAGTGGCAGGGAACGTAGCCGCCCAGACGGCGGCGCCATGATCTTCAGAAGTGCTCCTGTGCTGTGGCAGGCAGACGAGCAGGTCCCAATCTTCGATCTGGAGCAGGTATAGAGGGCAGCCGGCCCTCAGAGCTGCCGAGCCGGCGTTAACCAGATAGACCTCACAGCAAACCCTAAAAGTCGCTTTCGCCATCGCTCGTTCCAAGAACTGACGCTATATTGATATATATATATATTCTAGAATGAAATTAATTGTTCTTGTATATGTTCTCCGACCATATGGTACAAATTATTTCACTTTATTTTGTAAGGTCAGATTCGGTCCCCATATGGCCTAGCCTCCAAGCGACGAGATAACAAGTGGTTGTCCCCACTTGCCCGAATCTCAACTTTTAAGTACAATTTTACTGTTTATGTCAAGCATCTTACATGATGTCCTAGCCAAAGATAGATTCTCTTTGTTTCAAGTTTCCAGTAAAAGTTGTCACCGAATGACCTGCTCGAACTCTTGTAGTAAACACCATACCTTATCTCTCTTGCTCTCCAATATTATTAGGTTCCACTTGCCCGAATCTCAACTTTTAAGTACAATTTTACTGTTTATGTCAAGCATCTTACATGATGTCCTAGCCAAAGATAGATTCTCTTTGTTTCAAGTTTCCAGTAAAAGTTGTCACCGAATGACCTGCTCGAACTCTTGTAGTAAACACCACACCTCATCTCTCTTGCTCTCCAATATTATTAGGTTTAATTATTATAACACAAAAATCGTTCTACATTGTCAATAATTTTTTGCGCTTACACTAAAATCAATGAACACTATTAATCCAATGTCTTTACAAGTAATGTACCATCATACATGCAATTATATCAAATTAGAATCAACATATACAATGAAATCAATGGGGATTGTCTGCTTCTATAACATAATTTCAATTTACCATACGTGCAAATGTAGGTTGAAACCATCCAAAACTTTAAGTTGTGATTGAAACCATCCAAAACTTTAAGTTTTAAAACCCTTTTGATTATATATTGTGCAACATTAAAACATAAAACATTTAAAGTTCATTAAATATCACATGCAAAATGTAGATTGAAACCATCCAAAACTCGAGTTTTAAAAACTTCACATGCCATGCCAATTATAATTCAACTATCTAACAAAAACATTTAACAAATTAAATATCACATGACAAAGTTGTTTCAAGTTTCCGGTAAAATTTGTCACCGAATGACCTACTAGGATATTATAAATACTAACTTTGTAAGATCATTTGGCATTCGGAAAAATTCGAAAGTCTTAGA
This sequence comes from Pinus albicaulis, assembly GCA_034641835.2. Taxonomy (NCBI): domain Eukaryota; kingdom Viridiplantae; phylum Streptophyta; class Pinopsida; order Pinales; family Pinaceae; genus Pinus; species Pinus albicaulis. The sequence goes on from CM076570.1 coordinate 1,405,965,420, forward strand.
CTGTCAATCAATTTAAAGTATCATTCACCCTAGGGAGTGTAAAATATTCAATGTAGGTTGGTGACAATGCTCACTCCTAGTTTGAAGCAACTCCAATGACCAATTCTTTAATGAATTCCAATGCACTAGACCAAAGTTGATTCAACCTACTTGGTTTTTCACCCAAGAAATTCCAAGGATGGACTATCTGGACAAACTGCTGAAATTGAAAAGCTTGACATGGAGATACGACAAGGTGAACAAAGACTTCAAGAATTCTTTATGGAAAGGGCTCACTTGAAGGAAAGAAGCACCACGTTGCAGGCTAAAGTCAAGAACATGGAAGATAAGATCAAGAGGGACTTTCTTGATCCGAAACCTATTGGTTTGAAGAAAGAAAATGCATGTGTTGGCACACTTGGAAAAGAAGACGACCACACTATGAGGATTGTTGCACTTCGTTTGGAAGGAGTCAATATATGTTGTATTGGAGCAATTAGACAGAATTCGAAAAGGAAAGAGCTTGAACCAATTCAAGCAGACCCAGGATCGGATTGTTCTATGGAGCTTCATGAGAAGAGATATGTGAAAAGGACTATTAAGCCAAGGGCTAGTTCGAAAGACATATTGGAAGAGGAAATGTTGAAAAAGATTGCGGAAGTAAGGCGCAAGACAAGGAGAAGGAATGATGATGAAAGTTCCTTGGACTTGAGATTCGTTTCTACAACCGTACATGGGAAAAAGTTCTCTGCTTTGATAGACACGGGGGCTACCCATAGCTTCCTAAGTCGAAAGGCAGCTTCATCTCTTAGAAAGAGGAAGGCTAGCATCGAGAAAGAGTTGAGTGCTTTCAAGGCAGTCAATTCGAGGATGAAAGCAGTGACTGGTGTCATGAAAGGCACACATGTGAGAGTAGGGTCATGGTTTGGAAAGATAGACTTAAGAGTCATTGACATGGATGATCATTCTATGGTGTTGGGACGAGACTTTATGGTTGCAGCACAAGCCATACCAATGATGGACCGAGACATTCTCTTAATTCTTGTGATCAATCTTAAACTATTTTCTGAACTTCTATTCTTATTGTCACCCTTATTAGTTTTGTCATCTTTCCGTATCGATTATATTAAAAAGAAAGTATAAATCATAAATCATAAACCGTTTAAATATTTAGCTCGAACTCTTGTAGTAAACACCATACCTCAAGTCTCTCTTGCTCTCCAATATTATTAGGTTTAATTATTATAACACAAAAATCGCTCTACATTGTCAATAATTTTTTGCGCTTACACTGAAATCAATGAACACTATTAATCCAATGACTTTACAAGTAATGTACCATCATACATGCAATTATATCAAATCAGAAATCAACACATAGGTACAAACCATTTAAATATTTAGCTCAAACTCTTGTAGTAAACATCATACCTCAAGTCTCTCTTGCTCTCCAATATTATTAGGTTTAATTATTATAACACAAAAATCGTTCTACATTGTCAATAATTTTTTGCGCTTACACTGAAATCAATGAACACTATTAATCCTATGACTTTACAAGTAATGTACCATCATACATGCAATTATATCAAATCAAAAATCAACACATAGGTAAACCATTTAAATATTTAGCTCGAACTCTTGTAGTAAACACCATACCTCAAGTCTCTCTTTCTCTCCAATATTATTAGGTTTAATTATTATAACACAAAAATCATTCTACATTGTCAATAATTTTTTGCGCTTACACTGAAATCAATGAACACTATTAATCCAATGACTTTACAAGTAATGTACCATCATACATGCAATTATATCAAATTAGAAATCAACATATACTGTAATGAAATCAATGGGGATTGTCTTGGTACAAGTAACATTTCAATTTACCACATGTACAAATGTAGGTTCACATTCTATCATTCATGTAGTTTTAAAAACTTCAGATGCCATGCCAATTATAATTCAACTATCCAACAAAAACATTTAACATTAAATATCACATGCCATGTCAATTATAATTCAACTATCCAACAAAAACATTTAACATTAAATATCACATGTCAAATGTAATTCAGATGACAACATTACTTCACATTCACATGCCGAAAGTCCTAAAACCATCTAAAAATTAAGTAAAACAAATTATATAATAACATTGTAATAAAATATGTCCAAAAATTGTAAATCTCACTTGAGTATCAAACTGTATCAAGTTTAACAAATTTTAAAACCATCTAAATTTTGAAATCAAATCTACTGTAAATCTTGTCCATCAAATGGAGGATCTAGCGTCTGGGTCTCGGGTAGCGCCCTATCCTGTGAATAGGGAACCTACATACACAATGCACATGTACTTGAACATTAAAATTTGAAGTTTTAAAAATGAATGAGAATATATATATCTAGAACTTCATGTAAAAAACAAATATAACAAAAAAGTCATGCAATACCTCGTAAGGTTCCCTCTCCATTTGATGAACATGTTCTTCCATAGAAACATCTGCAGTGGTAACCTGTACAATATACATGTACAGTTAAATATAAATATATATATATATATACATAAATAATTTATATAAATTAAAAACTTTCAAATGAAAATGCACGTGTACATATATAAACTTATTTGAACAATAATATTAAAAAAAAGAACTAAAGACAACTTCTTCAAATGCTATGGATGTTCCTATCTCCGTCGCTAAAGTCCTCGGATTAAAAAAATCTTCTATACGAACCTAAATTCAAAAAATTTTAAATAACTCAAAATATAGATCTCTCTATATATCTCAATTTTTAATGGAACTTTTGAGGTAACATAAATTTTGAACTTGTGAAAAATTGTCCATACTTGTACATCTCCCAATGAAGTAGAAGGTATATCTCCTAAGGAAGAAGAAGGTACCGCCATCCCAAAAACATCGGACGGAATCGGTACCTGTTAAAACATTTTATCAAAATATATATATACATACATGTACATGTGTGGCAACAATTATTTATTTTAGAGTCACTTAAAAAACACTAACATACATGTGCCAACATATCATGATGGTCAGACCCATCTGCATCGTTTGAGCCAGAGGTCTCAAACGTAATATTAACATTTTCATCACGCATCATGCCTGAGAACTGCAAATGGTGTTTTAACATATAATCATACATTTTTGTTAGATTAATGTACACATACAAATAAATGTATACATGTGCATACACATGTATTTATTACAAATTGTACACATGTATATGTAAATATAATTTCAAACCCTAAGGTCACTAACACATACCGTTCCGGTGCCCTCTTCCTCATGAAAAATTAGGTCTTGCAGACCATTGCGACAATTTATTGCATATGTTCAGAGATATTCAACATTCATGTTGTAAATCTCCTCATCTGTACGATAAACAAAATTGGCACGTGCATTTTCACGTGCTCTTTGTCGATTTAAACAAATATCGACTCCACTCAATCCGCTATGAACATTGTCGATCATAACATCTCTTGCTTCACGACTTATTTGAGAATTCGCATCCATCTCTGATCGCAAGGTTTCGACTCGAAACGGTCGACTCACCAATGGCAGCTCAGGGCGAGGCAACTCCACATCTCGCTTAGCGCCCTTACGTTGATATAATCGACCTCTCCCCGGGCCAAAAAATTCTGAAGGAAGGTCATTGTAGTCGGGTTTCATACCCAAAAAAAATTCTGCATAAAACATTTGTGCAAAATAAACAAGAACCTCATCGTTCCATGGAAGCCTTCCAAAGGCCGCAAGATGTCGATCATACAAATAAGCAGCTTTGTCTGGGTGCTTGAAATACTGCACCTTCAACATTTTTCTTTTTGGCCCTTCCTTATAATTAAACATTGACTTAGCATCTGCTCTTGAAACTTTTTGTTTTATGTCCTGCCATTTATCAAGACCTATCACTGTTTCTTTTCTCTTTCTCAATAGTTCTACAAACGAATCAGTTGTTGGCCCCAAATTTTTGTACACTTTTACCATTTCACTCAATGAATGTGTAACTATTTCGAGGCTTTGTCTACTCTCAGCAGGTAGAGACAAAGCCTCGAGATCTCTTTGCAATTTTGTATGAAGGCTTTGACACCTTTGTAAGGTGCATTCCGCCATGTTTGTTTCCCATGGTATATCGGTAATCTCAGCCGGATAAGTTGTGCTGGGTTGACAGCCTTCTTCTTCAATGTAGCGCGCTGCCCTGCGTCTTTTTTGACCACTGGCTCGAACATTTTCAGCCTCTGCATCAATATATATAAAATTTCGTATATTAGAAAAAACACGTGTAAAAAAGTTGTACAAATTTAATGAAAAAATATTGAAATTGATGGCAACCTTGATGTTGTTGGTTAACATCATCTCCAACATGACCTTGCTGAGAACCAACCCCAGAATGACGCTGTTGAGAACTAGACTCACTGTGACCCTGTTGAGAGCTAGCAGCCATTGATTGGCCTTCGGGGGAATAAATATCACCCCCTTCCTGCAACCTGCTACCACTCATACCTCGACCCGTTGAACCTTGGCCACGCTCCATGGATGGAGTAGAAACCCTTCTCCTCTTTCCTCCTAAAAATTAAAATATGAAACTTATTAACAACTAATTTCACTCACAAAGTTAATAAAAAAATCAATTCCATATGTACACACATGTATGGAGATTTAAGATTATATTTAAATACAGTGAACATCCTCCGATCCCTGAGCCTCCATATGGGATTCGGCTGATCTTCGTCTTTCATCCTCCATGATATATATCTATTGGTCGACATTCACAAAATAGATTTCAAAAAATAAATACCTCAGAGTAAAATCCAGTTTGGGGCTGTTAAATCCAGTATGTTTTATATTTCTTACATTTCATCCCTCCTATTTTTCTTTCCAACCAAGGTTTATAAAATAACATGAGAAGCAACATGAGACTTAGAAAAATCATTTTCATTATTTATATGGAAGGCAAGAATGATTATATCCCCTTAAGCTTAAGCTTAAATGTAGTTTGTCAATTTTTATCATATATTGTTTGGTAAGTGTAAATGTTTTTTTAATCTATAGTACAAGTCATGAGTTCCCCAATTTTACCTTATGTAAAGCATGATTCTAGGATTACTAAAATTTGTACTTGGTTTTTTAAGAATATATCAAATAAAGTTTTTTAGAAGCAAATATGGCTTGTTCCTTAGAATTTGGCACTTAGAATTTCCATAACGCTTATAACCCCATCCTTACAATTTTTATAATTTCCATGATGAGACATTTGAATTTCCTTCCCCATATTTCTTGTTAATGATTATAACCTTAAAATGTCTAGTATTGGTTTGTCATCATCATCTCAAAATGACCTAGCAGATGAAAATTTACCATGTCAATCATCATCACTTCACACCATCTCATACATGACCCCTTCTACATATTATATGCATGAATTTTTGGCATGTCATCCTCTCTACCTATCCCATGAATGATTGTGACAACAGGTGAATAAAATACAATTTATAAGCAGAGGATAGTTTCTAGTTTGTCCTCCTCCATCCGCCCATAGCTAGTGATTTCTCAATTTTTCACTTCCAACTTTCTATTCTCGAAATTCATTAGCAGCTAATTTTATCGATAGCCACACCACACCTAGAAGTTAAAGAAATTATCATATACACTACTACATTAATGAACTCTACGTTGTTTGTTAAAGTCCAATAACAAACAATGTTAATTGAGTTTAGTAGTGTATATAACAATTTCTTTGACTTCTAGATGTGTTGTGACTATTAGTAGAATTAACTACCAAAATGAATTTCCAAAATAAAATGTTGGAAGAGAAAAAACAGGCAATCACTGGATATGGAGTGGGTGGAGGAGGACAAACTTATAGTGATCCCTTCCTTATCAAATTTCCTTTATTCACCTAATGTCACAATCAATCATGGTCTAGATAGAGGGGATGACGTACCATAAATTCAATCATATAATGTGTAGAAGGGTCATATGTAGATGGTGTAAAACGATGATTACAAACATGGTAATTTTCATCTACTAGGTCATTTTGAGATGATGATTACAAACCAGTGCTAGCCCATTAAAGGTTATAATCATTGGTGCCTAATGTAGGGTGGACAATTTAAATCAAGTTCGTATCAAAGTACAATTTAGCTCATTTTAGTCAAGGTTAGTTAGAAGAATTAGCTATTGGTTTCTGCCTTCAATTTCCTCTGAAAATGAATGTGTACGTGCTTTTGAGAGACATTAGAGAAATAAGGTCCAAATTTTTTATGAAAATGTGCTATGAAAGTAAAGGGTTTTAAAGGCAAGCATGTACAAGGCATAGTTGAGCCAAATGTTCTTCAAGAAGGGCCTAATTATTTGGGTCTTGGTTATGGAAAACATGGAAAATGCTCCAAAGCCAAGGAGGCACATGAAGTTGTTCCAAGAAGGAATTTTATTTCATGTTCATTACCTCAAGCTTGTGAAGTTTGTGTTCATGATGAATGGAACATGTACATAGTTTACCTTAAAGTTGTTGTGTTTTACGGATATTAAAATGAAGAACTTCTATTTAGATCCATTCCAGAGATTGGCTGCAGGGGCATTTACTAGATATGTCACCTTTCATAAAATATGAGATCTATAGGCTACCTGGCCCTTTACAGACTCTGCCTATAGAACTTGTAGAAGTAAACACTAGAGGCATTAACAATATCAAAGAACGTTTTCATGCTCAGACATGGGAATGTGTCTCTTTCCCTACGCAAAAAAATAGTTCTTGAGGTAGTTAATCTTCATAGACATGTCATCAAGCAAGTCAATGTGATCATCCCTCCTTCCCTCCCTTGTAAAATAATTATGTTTTGCGGGTCATAAAGCCAAAATATGGAGACAATTATCACCAAATCCAACGTACGATTATGCATGATGGAGAATCTCTAGCGCTTTCCCTTGTTAATATATTTAATAATCTCAATATTTATTTAAAAGTATCAATAGTATTTCGACGACATCACATCGTTCAAATCTCATGGTCGAAATACTATTGATACTTTTAAATAAATATTGAGATTATTAAATATATTAACAAGGGAAAGCGCTAGAGATTCTCCATCATGCATAATCGTACGTTGATGCTTATAGAGTGAAAAAACTGAAAGAATCAACTTGTAGGGTCATTTTAATGGGGGGTGGAGAATTCAGGTCTAAAACATTTTGGAGTCATTTTGAGGTATTAAATGACATTTCTGGGGGTAAAACGATTATATAATTTAAGTTGAAGGCCCATGAGATAAATATGACTTCTATGTGACATTTGTAAATTAAATCATCTATTTGTTGTGTTATATGAACATAATTCCAGTACGCATATCTAAAGAGTCCAAATGCTCATTCAAGACCATATGTAATCCTCATCTAACTTAGCCAGGGATTTGCAATACTATATTTGAGTTAGCTAGCTCCATTTCAAGATATTATGGTTATCCAAGAGGGGATATAAAAAATGAAAAGAAGAATGGAAAAGAGGATTTCATAATCGATGAAGGTCAAGATGATTCACATGATGAAGTGCAACTAAAAGAAGCGCCATTGAAATGGTTTGCTGATAGATGGTTAGATTTCTTATCCAATTAAGGCCTAGCATGTATTTTGATGTTTCATGAATTTCTTTGCAAATTCAAAGTATGTTGCATGTTGCATGAAGCAAGATGTTGAAAGTAGAGTTATGTTGACACACTTAAATGCAACAAATATGGAAATTTGTACATGAGCTCTATTATTTGACTTGAGAGTCAATTGTTTGAAGAGGCATGTTTTGTCGACTTGTGTTTGGTCGATGGTTTTGTACACCAATATGTAATATTACATGGAGATATTCACATGATGTGAATTTTTTTTCTTTGAAGGAGAAAAATGATATGTCAGCGAGCTATGTTTCTTGCATGATGTGTTTTCAGTTTGATGGTTTTGTTTGTGACAAGACGTCACAAGATTTTGCGAAGGTCCACTCTTGAGCGAGATCCTCATGATTACAACCTATTCGTGAGAATCAAATGGGAGTGCATCCTTATTTTGAAAACAAGTAGGATTCTAAGCTACCTAGGACTCAAACCATCATTTTTAAATTTGAAATATAATGGTGTTGTTTCAATGCCCGAATCCACAACCCTAACACATGAAATCACAAATCTAATTACACATGAAATAAATAGTTATTTTCTCCAACATTAAAAATATAACTAAAAACTAAATTCAACATAGTTGAAAGAAAAAGAAGCGCCATTGAAATGGTTTGCTGACAAATGGTTAAAGATTTCCTATCCAATTAAGGCCTAGCATGTATTTTGATATTTCATGAATTTCTTTGCAAATTCAAAGTATGGTGCATGTTGCATGAAGCAAGATGTTGAAAGTAGAGTTATGTTAGACACACTTAAATGCAACAAATATGGAAATTTGTACATGAGCTCTATTATTTGACTTAAGAGTCAGTTGTTTGAAGAGGTATGTTTTGTCAACTTGTGTTTGGTTGATGGTTTTGTACACCAATATGTAAGAGTACATGGACATATTCACATGATGTGATTTTTTTTTTCTTTGAAGGAGAAAAATGATATGTCAACGAGCTATGTTTCTTGCATGATGTGTTTTTAGTTTGATGGTTTTGTTTGTGACAAGACGTCACAAGATTTTGTGAAGGTCCACTCTTGAGCGAGAGCCTCATGATTACAACCTATTCGTGAGAATCAAATGGGAGTGCATCCTTATTTTGAAAACAAGTAGGATTCTAAGCTACCTAGGACTCAAACCATCATTTTTTAATTTGAAATATAATGGTGTTGTTTCAATGCCTGAATCCACAACCCTAACACATGAAATCACTAATCTAATTACACATGAAATAAATAGTTATTTTCTCCAAAATTAAAAATATAACTAAAAACTAAATTTAACATAGTTGAAAGAAAAAGAAGCGCCATTGAAATGGTTTGCTGACAAATGGTTAGATTTCTTATCCAATTAAGGCCTAGCATGTATTTTGATGTTTCATGAATTTCTTTGCAAATTCAAAGTATGGTGCATGTTGCATGTAGCAAGATGTTGAAAGTAGAGTTATGTTAGACACACTTAAATGCAACAAATATGGAAATTTGTACATGAGCTCTATTATTTGACTTAAGAGTCAGTTGTTTGAAGAGGCATGTTTTGTCGACTTGTGTTTGGTTGATGGTTTTGTACACCAATATGTAAGAGTACATGGAGATATTCACATGATGTGAATTTTTTTTTCTTTGAAGGAGAAAAATGATATGTCAGCGAGCTATGTTTCTTGCATGATGTGTTTTCAGTTTGATGGTTTTGTTTGTGACAAGACATCACAAGATTTTGCGAAGGTCCACTCTTGAGCGAGAGCCTCATGATTACAACCTATGTGAGAATCAAATGGGAGTGCATCCTTATTTTGAAAACAAGTAGGATTCTAAGCTACCTAGGACTCAAACCGTCATTTTTAAATTTGAAATATAATGGTGTTGTTTCAATGCCTGAATCCACAACCCTAACACATGAAATCACTAATATAATTACACATGAAATAAATAGTTATTTTCTCCAACATTAAAAATATAACTAAAAACTAAATTCAACATAGTTGAAAGAAAAAGAAGCGCCATTGAAATGGTTTGCTGACAGATGGTTAGATTTCTTATCCAATTAAGGCCTAGCATGCATTTTGATGTTTCATGAATTTCTTTGCAAATTCAAAGTATGGTGCATGTTGCATGAAGCAAGATGTTGAAAGTAGAGTTATGTTAGACACACTTAAATGCAACAAATATGGAAATTTGTACATGAGCTCTATTATTTGACTTAAGAGTCGGTTGTTTGAAGAGGCATGTTTTGTCAACTTGTGTTTGTTTGATGGTTTTGTACACCAATATGTAAGAGTACATGGACATATTCACATGATGTGAATTTTTTTTTCTTTGAAGGAGAAAAATGATGTTTTTTCAGTTTGATGGTTTTGTTTGTGACAAAACGTCACAAGATTTTGCGAAGGTTCACTCTTGAGCGAGAGCCTCATGATTACAACCTATTCGTGAGAATCAAATGGGAGTGCATCCTTATTTTGAAAACAAGTAGGATTCTAAGCTACCTAGGACTCAAACCATCATTTTTAAATTTGAAATATAATGGTGTTGTTTCAATGCCTCAATCCACAACCCTAACACATGAAATCACTAATCTAATTACACATGAAATAAATAGTTATTTTCTCCAAAATTAAAAATATAACTAAAAACTAAATTCAACATAGTTGAAAGAAAAAGAAAATGGAACTTTAAACATTCAATGAAAATTTCTAAATAAGAACATTGAAATTATAAGTTTCTTTCTTACACAGTTTAAGATCTGGGGTGTAAAGTTTTTTTCAAAAATTCTTTTAAACTTTTTGATGCTTCACGTTTCCGCCCAATTATCTATTCCTAATGTATTGCAATAACTGTTAGTTAATTAAACAATCATAAACCATTTCAATCTTCTTTCCTTTTATGTCTTTAAAATATCAAGATAAGGAAAAAAAACTTTAAAATATCATACATCAATCAATCAAAAAACATATCAACTCAACCAGAGCCAACATGGAGATATCATTCTATAGTATGTACCATTCAAACATGAGCATCAAGTACATGTCCAACAAAAGAGAATTGACCAAAATCGACCCAAATGTTTCTCCAAAGAAAAGCATTGCAGTATGCTAGATTTGTAATAAATTCAAAAAAATTAAATATTACTTGAAATATGAATTTGGATGTGAAATAATCATAGCTAAATGTGAAAACAAAAATTATATATATTTGTTTTAACTCCAATGTACTATGGGGTTTAAATCTACGATACTATGGGAAATAGAGATCTATCCAAAAAGTATTTCTTTCAATATCAGTATAAATATACATAAAGTCTTGAATATTCTGCAATTTAATGAAACAATAATTAATAATCCATCTTTGAAACCATCTAAATAATAAGGAAATAACACATATGTGGAAACCAACAAGCACCATCAATTTACCAACCAACCAAATCCCCACTGATGGCAAGGGTTAGGCTGTTACATTTTATCTACATATAACCCAAATGATTTGGTTGTCCTTTGTGCTACTTCTTAGAAAAACCGCAAGATGAAAGTTAAGGAAATTCACGATTGCGAAATTCTAGGTGTCCAAGAGGTGTAAGAAAAAGGAATAAAAAACCTATACAATTTTGAAGTATTGGATTCTTGGATGGTGGTGTTCCAGAAAAAGTTGATTGATTTCAATAGTGTAACAAAGTTTTACATGTGAAAGATCAATGTTTTGATCTTCACTCAAATAAGTGTTCCAGAAATATGGCTATTGTAAGAGAGAAACTAAGTTTTGAATGGATGGCTTCGTGGGATTGGTAAAAAACAACAACGACAATTTACAGGTTATAACGTAGGAAATGTTCAAGAGTGTCGATCAACCTTGCAGTGATAAAGAATACTTCATATTCTCACCCTATAGCCGAAAAGGGTGTAATTCTTGATGATCTACTACAAATTTGAATATTTTTCAAGCGAGTCTGAGTCGAATAGCTACAAGTGAGCCCGAGTCACAAGCTTTACCAGTTATATCCACATTTGTAGCCATAGAGACTTTCATTTGTTCTGATTGAGTTGTTTTTGAAAGATCACTTCCAGATTTAGAATTGTTTGAGGAACTACATTTATTTTTCCAAAGTTTGTGGTCACCTTAAAACTACATTTTTGGTTGTTTTAAAAATTGTTATAAAGGTTCAGAGTTGATATTGCCTGATACCTTGAGTTCTCCCATATTGCTTTGTGGTCATCCTTAAGAACCATTTCATAAGAGACATTGAACTCTTGTATGAGATGCATTTTCACATTTTGAGCTCTCATTCTTAGACTTTGATACATCCCATTAGATTAAGTAGGGAATGTTAGACAACTCGAGATTAGGTTGTTAGGGTGATTGGTTATTATAGTCCAAGAATACTTGGAAATTGATTCAACAGTTTCTTGTATGTATTAATATGTACACATTGTACATCATTTAATTGATATTTAATATAGTTGAGTTTGGTGTCTAATTTGTGCGTTTACAAGCTATGGGGACCATACCTTTTAGGATTATACAAAAACTAGATAGAGACAATACTTTTCATGATGTTATATAAGGATATGCATGGAAAGATATGGATTTCCAGTTGATATCATTTTTGCAAAACTTAACACATTTCCATGTATTTTTTCAGTGATCTTTCGAGTGGTAACAAAGATAGGTGACCTTAGACATGTGGGAAAATCATTTATTGGTTTTCTTAGATATCCATATCATTTTTCAAAATTCTTTGTGATTCATGTAAAGTATGGGATTAATTTATGTTGGTATGTAATAAATTTTCCTTGCTTGATGTTATTGAAATTCATTTTTTGTTTACTAGAGGTCAACGTTATAGACTGACATGCGAAAGGTAGACTAATTCCTACTTCTATAATTCTTGTGAAAGTAGCAGGACTATATTGCATGGCAAATTTCCAAACTTGAATAATAAACCTATGGAGAATAATAAACCCTGTGACTACCATGGCCTTCCTTCCATGATTCATTTCATTGTATCCATACATGTTAAAAGTGCTTTTATAGAGAAATGCGAGCTGACTAAGAGCTTTGTCCTTTAATTTTCTCATTATTTTGCATATTGGTATATTTTTCTTTCCCATCTATTTTTTCTAAATTCTGACAATGGTGAGGCTACGTTATGGTCATGTCCAAGAATAACACCCAAATACAAGGGGAATTGAACAAATGAATTAACATCTGGGAGTGTCAATCCAATACCTATGGATGGTTTCTCATGTGTTTTATTTTTTCTTTTCCTTTTCCTTTTTTTTTATCCCATTAACTCACCACTTAACCTCTTTACATATTTCATTCCTTGTACTCCTAAGAGGGAACTTTGATCTACAACATTTATATCCAAATTAAATAAGACTAAATTATGTAATATTTACATTTAATTTTGAACTTAATATTTATTTTTTCAATTAAAAATGTATATAAATATCATAATAAAATTTACTATATTATACAAATTTATAAATATTTACAATTTTTTTTAATAACTGATAGAATCAATAATGCGTCGTCTCTTGTACTCACATGACACAGGGTCAATCTTCGACGGTTTCCTCTATAAGTTCCAGGTGCAACCATGTCACCCATAAAAACAATGCACATGTAAGTCAAGATTTGAACATGTGACCTGCACAATGACACGAATGCCGTAGCAATCTATTTCTTGGCCAACAAGCCACACCCCTCAGGGCTAAATATTTGCTTCTTTTTATCCTAAATTTTAGAATATATTTTTTCTAATTTATATTGTCTAATAAATATTATATATAGCATTTCTTTAAATATATTTTATAAACAAATATATATTTTTAAATATATCTCTATATTTTTTTTAGGATTTTATGTTGAGAAAAAGGTTTATAAAAATATTCATAATCATATTAGAGTGAGATGTGAAATGAAGTAGTCAGACATGATTATGGTACTTTGTCTTTTCAAATGAATTCATATTTGGAATATTTTGTCTTTTCAAACAAAAATATAATATATACATTTTCAAACAATCTAACAACATTTATATTGACATAAAAGAAAACACACACACACACACACATATATATATTTTGAATGAGATTATTGTATATATAAATTTCAAATATACCATTTATAAAATAATTATAAACAAATATCTCATTCATAGTATATATTAATGTTCCAAATAAAATCATTACACATAAAATTTTCTTCTAATATCTGTTAATATATATATATATATATATATATATATATATATATATATATATATAAACATTACCATCATATATGTTCATGGGTGTAGAATAGATGGTGAGAGAGTGCAGTGTGAAATCATTGCTTAATGTGAAAGCCATTAATTCTAAATTTAGTGGAGATAAATCCAATAATGTTAAGGGCTAATGTGGTCACTAGATAATTTTAATGACTTAATCATCTATAAAATACACATATAATTAAAGAAAACATTACCATCGTATAAAAATATATAATCAACTCCCTTTTTTTGTTTTATTTTTATTCTTAATTGTGAAACTTAACTTAAATTGTAAAAATTAACTAAAACCCACCAATAAACTTTCATTATTTTTTAATCTAAACATTTTAAAGATTTAAACTTTGATTCTTAATTAAAAAACTCAAACTTGTTCTTAAAATAATTAAACTTTGATTCTTAATTAAAACACTCAAAATTGATTCTTAAAACACTTAACTTAAATAAACTTAACCTTGCCATTTAGGAAACATTACAAAGAAAGCAAATCTTAAACTGCCAAAGCATATTTAAAATATTATTAAGGTCGAAAGATGCTTCCCATCGTTCTCCAATAACCTACCTCATCTTTTACTCAAATGGAAAGTCCAAGTAAATAATGAAATGAGAAGTCTCAAGTAACCTACTTTATCTTTTATTCAAATGGAAATTCGAAGTAAACAATCTTTTTGGAAATAATTTGAAGTTTTTATTTTTTCCTCTTTGAAATGAAAAACTTCGTTTTGGATACGTGGATGAAAATACTTAAGATGAATGGATTGATATAATTTTAGTTGTTTTTTTTTTAAGTTTTTATCATTTTCTATATAAATTAAAATTATAATGTTAATTTAAATATTAAAATAATTTTATTTTTGTAATTATAATAATGTCATAGTTAAAATAATTTTAATTTTATAATTATAATAATGTCAAAGTTGAACTTTAAAGATAATATCAAATATTATAACAAATTCTCATATAAAAATATTTAACAATTTCTAACATCACAAATATTTAACAATTTCTGATGTTTAATCTACATACTTCATAGCTCAAGATTTTCACAACTCAACCAAGTTTCATAATTCAACAACATTATAATCCAAATATTTCACAATACAACCCAACCAAGTTTCATAATTAGGCAACATTACAGCCCAAATCATTCACAACTCAATTTCATAATTGGTGTTCACTCTCCACTAACAATGATTATATACGCTTGTATCCACACCCAGTAGTATTTTTATTAATGTCAACTACATTATTAGCAAAAGTAAGAAGATGGTAGATTTAAGAATACTCTTAAATTGGTGTTCACTCTCCACGAACAATGATTCTATATGCTTGTATCCACACCCAGTAATATTTTTATTAATGTCAGCTACATTATTAGCAAAAGTAAAAAGATGGTATATTTAAGAATACTCTTAAAAAATCAAATATGTATAAATGGTTAAGTTCACTTTTGGTGGATGGAGATTTCTAAAATTATGAAAAATGATTTTAATTTAAAAAAAAATTAAAGAAATTATAAACATTATTCATATTTATTAGATTTTTGAAATATTTTTTATTTTTTATAAAAAAATATAAAAATTAACTAAATTATAAATTTATTATTTTATATTTTTGAAATATTTTTAATTTTTTATAAAAAAAATAAAAAAATATTTAAATTATAACTTTATTATTTTAATTTTAAATTATTGTTATTATTATTAATATAGAAAAAAATAATATATTACTTACATATGTATATATATTTTAAAAAAACATATAACAATATTTCAATTTTATATATTCATTCCACTTTATCATGAGCAATTTTATATATTCACTCTACTTTATCATGAGAATTTTTAATTAGTAAATAGTATTTACGATACCACATGTTTAATATTACAGATATTTGTAATATTAAATACATGAGAATTTTTAATTAGTAAATAGTATTTACGATACCACATGTTTAATATTACAGATATTTGTAATATTAAATAATTTGATAGGTATAATATTACATGAATTATTAGATAATCGATATGACATTTTCTTTAATTAACTAATTTCTCAATATCATATAAAACACAGTTATATTGTCATGCTTAGTCTATCTAGGATTTCAAAAGAACAGTTGGTTTATTGCCATGATAAGCATGGTGATACATCTGCAATATGTTGCGCATATATCATACTGAAGGACACTTGCGTTTATTGGGCTGCGTTTTCAAATTGGCATAGCAGGGGCACAGATCCTGGTTGCTCGATGTCGCAGGAGGAACGCACTTGCATTTCGTACGGCATGTACCGCAACCTATAAAACATACATTATGGCGGAATGCTTCCTTGCATCTTCGTGCACAAACTTCATTGCAATCTGCATCAACCAAGAATAAAGCAGAATTAACAAAACGAATTCACACGGAATAGCTATGAAAACTAACCCAAGAGGAAACAAGAATGTTTTAGCATGGAAAAGTTGGGAAAATGTTAAAGCAACAACAAACAAGAATGAATTTACAACAACGTTAAAACAAGAACGAGTAATTCCTTAGAGGAGCTTTGAATTCACAAGAGGATGTTGAAAGGAATTACAGACAATCGATGTCAAATATGAACCCTGAGATTACAGGGAAAAGTTCAAATGGCGAGGATGAGCGTTGAATTGACAAGAACATTGAAACACAAACAGAGTGATACCAAAGGTAAAACATCAATTTATAAGGAAAAGTTGAAAAACAACAAAATGGGGCTGGAAAAGGTTAAAATATGAACAACATCATGCCCTAAAATGAACGTTTTGATGAAAAAAGCTTGAAGGAACCGCACAAACAACATCAAGAAATATGGCCAAACAGAAGCCTTGATTCACAGATAAAGTTTAAAACAACAGTATCAACAACATCAAATAATGATTATCATTATTCATAACGTTATATAATCTATGACTTTTAAGACTATATATACCTATTGCCTTCTGCAGACACCTGTTCATCCCATTTGTTTGCAGCTGGAATCAGGGAAAGGGGAAACCCAATGTGATTACCTCAAAATATATTTATAGAATTGGGCCACCAAATCTCTTCATGAGTATTACTCTTTCTGTGAATGAATTACACCCATGTGATAATTTGGACTTAACTGAGTGATAGATATATACTCACCCCAGCTACTGTTGAAGTTCCGACGTCAGCAGCTTGCACATACTTCTGTTTCATCAAACAGAAATGAGCTATATAGTACTTCTAAAGATCGGAAAAAAAGCAAGAGAATCCATTAAGAATAGAAGACTTATATCAGTAAACATCGTAATTGTTACCTGAAGAACAAATACGACGATCGCAAAATATAAGATAAACCACCTACTTGCAGAAGCCATGGAAGCTGCTAACACTCAGACCGGGTATATACACAAGTGAAGAATAATTACAATCTATGTAAATATTCGGCAGACGGAATATGCCTACCTTCTTTTTCTGATTGCAATGTAGCGCAGAATATGGGCTCAAGTTATAGGGAAGAGAAGATAAACTTTTAGCCCGTTTGGAACTCTGCATATTTTGGTTGTCTTTTCTTCTTTTCTATAATTATCAACAGACAGTAAATGCCATCCATATCTCCAGCTCAACACAGGAGGGAATAAGTGCCGCCATCCCCATCAGCTCACTCAGTTTGTATAGTTAGGTGGCACAATACAAGGCAAGCACTATTCCGATGTTAAGGGATGCTCCAAGACAATATAAAGGAAATCAGTTACATTCCCAATGTTGTTTCCTTCACATTTAACGAAACATATACTTTATATTATGCAAAAAGCTGGTCAGCGTTTTGGAGCTTCCTTGTGCGTTATGGCACCTGGATCTACTTTCTCTTACACATATTTGCCAGTTGGCCCCAACTCTTTATGGTAATGGTGGCGATGTACCTAGGGACACAAAAAAATTTGATATGTTTTCATTTCACGGTGTGAAGCGAATCAATAAATGGAGTTATTTACTAAGAGGATGCCGACCTTGACCCAACTCTTCCTTTCTTATGATGTTGATCTTTGTAATGGAGTTGCATAATTATAATTGTTGACACCTAATCCTATGGGATAGGTGTGCACATTTAATATTGTATATTATTTAATATTAGGAAATAAGGAAGGCCAGGAGTCATTGGGAGATGAATCCCAATAGCCTCACTTGCATGTATAAATCCATATGCATTCTTCAACTAATACATATTCTGATTTTGAGGAGTTACCTCCTGGTTTGACATGGTATCAAAGCCAGCTCCACTATTGGCATTTCTGCCTGTGGTATAACTCCCTCTCCTTTGCTCAGTCAGTTTTTAATATAGTTTTTGCTGCTCCTATTAAATTGCTATGCTGTTATTCTGCATTTTTTTTCTCTTAAATTATCCACAGGTCTAACATTTGCAGCTCCTGCAGCTCCTGAAGATTCTGCAATTCTGCAAACCCTGAAATTCTGCAAATTGCAGCCCCTGCCACTCTGCAATCCTACAGTCCTGCACATTGCCATTTCAGTTTTTTGTAACGGCCTTTTGGCCTCCTCCATTCTCCATCGACTCACCCATTTCCCCTACCTACCTGCTATCTCCCTAAACAACTCTCTCCCTACGTTCCTCACACTTCCCTCACTCCATTCCCTCAGCTCTCTCCCTACATTCCTCACACTTCCCTCACTCATTCATACAACGTTCACCATATATAATATTCCGCCCCTGATACAAGTCGACTGTCCTTCATATATCCTCTGCATTGGTTCTTACACCGCCCAGTCCCTCGGCACATCTCCACGCTGCCCACACTTCGGTCTCTTGGCATTGTGGCTCCTGTCCCTCCCATACAACGCTTCTTTCAACATACATCTCCACGCTATACACAGCGCCGTCAACATACATCCCCACCCTGCGCTCTTTACACGCCCTTAATATCTGCGCAGACCCCTCTCACATTACAATCGATCTACCCAGCCCCCTACGCCCTCACCCTCGACTCCCTATTCACACAACGCATCGCTGTCCATTGTATATTTAACACAACATTCCATATATATTAATACACTTTCCATTTAATATAGCGTTCCATATTATATATAACGTTGTCTGCACGTTTATATACAACGCTGTGTAACGTTGTCTGCAACGTTTATATACAACGCTGTGTAACGCACGTTGATTGCGGACCCTTACATTGTGCAACGCTGCCTCTTGAATTATCATAACACCGTTGCCTCCATATCTATAACAACGCTGCCTCTTGAGTTTTGTTATTATAAACGCTGCCTCCATATCTATTATGCGCTACCACCATTCAATACCGCCCTTTGCATATAATACGCCCTCCCACTAATAAGTTCTGTCCATTGTTCTGTCTTTGTATATACAATACACTTTGCATTACGCCCCCCATATTGTCTTACGCCTTTCCCATTCACAATACCGCCCTTCATTCTATTTTAATACCATTCCACTTCATATTATACCGCCCCTCCCCAACCATATCATACAAATTTTTTTCTCCAAACAAAAAAAAAACATATATTTTTTTTGTGCAGAATTTAGTTTTTTAGAAAAGAGCTTGTGTTTTTTAAATTCAGTCTTTTAGCAAAAAGTGTTTCTGTCCTTTAAATTTAGTATATTTACAGCAAAGAGTTTTTTCAGTATATTTTCCAGCAAAGAGTATTTTTGTTTTCTCTCCTTCAAAAGAGATTCTCCAGCAAAGTTTTTTTCTCTCCTCCTTCAAAAGAAGATGACAGTCCCTTCATCTTCTAAAGAGGCTGCCTACTTGGCACAGAGAGAAAAGAGACATGCTTCAGGTTCATCCAAAGGAAGAGAAGGCAGAAGACGAAGAAGAAACTTCAGAGAAAAGGGGGGCAGACAATCTAAAGCTCAGCAGCAAACAAATCAAGACAGAGGTAAAACTGATGACAAAGACAAAGGTAAACCAACTGAATCAGCTCATTCTGTTCTAGCACATTGTAACAATGGAGTAACTGAAAACCTATTTGATGTTTCATTTACTTCATGGAGAGATGATTGGTTGCTAGATTCAGGAGCAACATGTCACATGACATTTAGAAAAGATTTTTTTAAAGAATTCACTGACAAAGTTGATGGAGCAGTATATTTCGCAGATAAATCCAAACTCAAGCCATCAGGGCTTGGCACAGTCAGGCTTAAACTGCCTGGTCTTCCTGATCATATCCTACATGAGGTTCTATAGCTCCCGGAGTTGAAGAGAAACTTGCTGTCCCTGGTCGAAATCCGGTAGCAAGGACACTTAATTCACTTGTTTGATGGCAAGGCAGAGGTCAGAAAAGCATCAGATCACTCACTTGTCATGGAGGGAATAGAAGAAGGGAGACTCTTGAAGCTGAAAGGTTCATCTACTCATGCTCAAAACTTTGCATTCAATTCACATCATGATGAAGGTACATTCCCATCAAGTCTTTTATGGCATGCTATATTTGGACACTTAAACTATGATAGCCTTCGTTTGTTGAAGAAAAATGGTGTTAATGGACTACCTACAATTCCTAGAAAACCTAATGAATGTGATGCTTGTATTCTAGGAAAGCATAGCAAACAGCCATTTCATGATTTACACTCCAGAGCACATAGAAAACTTGAGCTTGTTCATTCAGATTTATGTGGCCCTATGCCTATTGCTTCTGCAAATGGAAACAAATACATGATGACATTTATTGATGACTACACCAGAATGTGTTGGATTTACTTACTGAAGAATAAGTCTGATACTTTTCAAACTTTCAAGAATTTTCATGCATGGATTGAAAATGATGCACAAACACATATTAGCTCTCTACGTACTGATAATGGAAAAGAATACACTTCAAACGAATTTGAAATTTATCTTCGTCAACATGGAATCAAACACCAAACAACTGTGCCATATAATCCACAACAGAACGGTGTAGCTGAAAGAATGAACAAAACTATTTTAAATATGGTCCGCTCCATGTTATTTTTCAATAATGTAAAATTGATGTTTTGGGCTGATGTAGTTCTATGTGTTGTTTACATAAAGAATAGGTGTCCTTCAAGTTCAATTAGAAACAAAAGTCCTTTTGAAATGTGGCATGGCCACATTCCATCGGTAAAGCATTTCAGGGTCTTTGGGTCCAAGGAACAAACTTGGTGCTAGAAGGGTCAAAAGAAAAAACTTGGTGCTAGAAGCAGAAAATGTATCTTCTTGGGGTACTCCAATACCTCCAAAGGATATTGTCTCTATGATGAAACAAATAAAAAGTTTGTGATAGCAAGAGATGTCATATTTCTTGAATCTTCCAAGAGTGACAAGGTTGTTGAGCGGCAACTTGATCGCCTGGATAGATTCACACATGCAAAGTCTTTCCAAGAATTTTATAATGTGATTCCACATCTTGAAGGGGGGATTTCGATATTGAATCAAACTGTGGAATCATGTCCTGAAGCACTCTCTCCCCCACATGAAGAAACAACTATGGATGACACATTGGATGATGTGATTGACAGAATTGGGAGATTGAATCTTGAATCAATCCCAACTCAGTCAAATGACCAGCCTAGGCCATCTCAGAAAGGTCCTCCCAAATGGCTGACAAAGACACTGGAGAATGTCCATCCTGATGAGGTTGGAAAAACAGGAACAAGAAGTTCCACTCAACAAATCGAAAGTGATGTAGATAATTCTGATTCCCCTGTTGATATGGATATTGCTTATAACTGTGAATTGAGTTTGTCTACAGATCATGAACCAACTTCCTTCAAAGAAGTCGCCTCTCATGATGAATGGAAAGAAGCGATGCAGAAGGAGTATGATGCCTTGATAAAGAATGGCACTTGGAAGCTGGTTGATCCGCCTTTGGGAACGAAACCAATTGGCTGTAAGTGGGTCTAAAAAAACAAGTACAAAGTAGACGGCTCACTTGACAAGCATAAGGCCAGGCTTGTGGCAAAAGGTTTTGCACAAAACGCAGGAGTCGATTATGAAGAAACTTTTGCTCCCACAGCAAGATGGACCACCATCCAGACTCTCTTTGCCTTAGCAGCTCAGAATGGATGGAAAGTCCATCAGATGGATGTAAAAACAACCTTCTTGAATGGAGATCTAAAGGAGAAAGTTTATATGTCCCAGCCAGAAGGATTTGTGATAAAGGGTCAAGAACACAAAGTTTGCAAACTTGTAAAATCCTTGCATGGCCTCAAGCAAGCACCACGAGCCTGGTATGAGAAATTGACCGAGCATCTTCTGAAACTTGATTTCAAACATTTTGATCTTGATGATGCAACTTTGTTTGTTAAGAAAGTTGGAAAACAGTTGTATATCTTGTGGTATATGTAGATGATCTTTTGATAACAGGAAACAATGAGAGCTATATTGCATCCATGAAGAAAGAGTTGAAGAAAGGTTTTAAAATCACTGATTTGGGTCATGTTCATTACTATTTGGGTATTGAAGTAATTCAACATCCTAAATTCATATTTATTTCTCAAAAGAAGTACATTGGAGATCTCTTGAACAAATTTGGCATGGATGACTGTAATCCCTTAACCACTCCAATGGAACAAAACTTGAAGCTCACATCTATTGAAGGGAAGGAATTTGATGATGCAACTAAGTATAGACAGCTTGTAGGAAGTCATATCTACCTAACCACCACCAGACCTGACATTTCATTTGATGTTGGAATCCTCTCAAGGTTCATGCAAAAACCTTGTGAAGGACATTGGTCTGCTGCAAAAGGAGTGTTAACGTACTTGAAGGGGACTCAAGACTTTGGACTCAAATATACATAGGCAGGCGACTTCAGCTTGATTGGATACTCTGATTCAGACTTTGATGGCGAAAAAGAAACAGGGGTGTCTACTACAGGTTACACCATGAGTCTTGGATCAGGAGCTGTCTCATGGATATCATGCAAACAGTCAGTTCCAGCAGATTCCACGACCGAGGCAGAATATGTGGTAGCAGCTGAAGCAACAAAGGAAATTGTGTGGCTCCGAAAAATTCTGGAAGATTTGCAGATGAAACAAATGTATTCCACACCACTCATGATCGGCAACACTTCTGCAATAAAGTTGGCCAAGAACCCAAAGTTCCATGATCGAACAAAGCACATCAATACAAAGTACCATCTAATTCGACATCATGTTCAGGCCAAAACCATCCATCTACATCATTGTTCCACAAATAAGCAAACTACTAACATCTTCACCAAAGCACTTGGAAGAGAAAAAATTGAAAAGTTCAGATCGATGCTTGGACTCACCAACATCACTTCGGATTAAAGGGGGGAATGTTGACACCTAATCCTATGGGATGGGTGTGCACATTTAATATTGTATATTATTTGATATTAGGAAATAAGGAAGGCCAAGAGTCATTGGGAGATGAATCCCAATAGCCTCACCTCCATGTATAAATCCATATGCATTCTTCAGCTAATACACATTCTGATTTGAGGAGTTACCTCCTGGTTTGACAATAATTTTTATTTAAAAATAAAAAATAGTTTTATTATAAATGTATTTTAGGGGTTAGTTAAGAATTTGTATTAAATTTTAAATATAACATTATAAAAATAATTTTGTCATACATTTGGTTTGTCCTTTTGGAAGTAAAATCTATGTCGGTGAGTGCTTTCTGATATTAAGACTTCCTAAATAAAAATATTAAGTTAATTAGTCTAGTCAAACTATTTTTGAGACCCATGATATAATAAAAACATGGTAGTTGTTAGCCCTCACTATACATCTAGTTATGGAAAGGAAATTATGTAACTAAGCTTTCAACTTAAAATTTTAATTATCATCATTTATCAGAAGATGTCATTAGGGCCAGGTCTTGTGTACTCGAACTTGCTAGGGGCTTGAGACCACAGTAGAGGTGCCCTTCAATATCTGTTAGGTGAGTATCAAGGCTAGCCAAGCAAGAGCGTTGATGGCGTTCTACTCTCTAAATTTCATTGAGGTACATAATAATCTCATTAGAGTCTTCAGGTTTCTCTTTCGACACATGGCCCAAGAATGTTTTCATTTGTCAATCGAGGGTAATAGAATAGAAATATTAAATCTACTTCCCCACATGTGGCCAAGGTCAGGTACCCAACTAGAAATTTCAATTTCGATTTTTTATACAAAGTTGGTGATTATTGGCAAATAATGCTTTTAATTAATGAATTTGAGCCTATATTTTGGGGGAAGGGGAGATGGAAGCATGGAAGATGACAAAAAAAAATTGGGCTTCTTACTATATGCGAAGCCTACCTAAAGTTCATCAACCTCTAGGAACTTGATACTATCTAATCCTCTAGTGTGGCATGGCACTCAAAAAAACACCAATTGTAGAAGACAATAACCCCTAGAGGAGGAAAAGACCAATAGTAATGACAAGATATAGCCAAGGGAGAGAAGTGAATTTATTTAGATACTAGACTTAAATAAATGGTTTTGAGTGGGTCAAGAAATGGGCACTGAGATGGTAGAGCCAAGGGAAGGCCTTGGAGTTCGATGAAGGACCCAGATAACCAGAGTAGTCTTAGAATGTCTCTTACAACCAAGATGCACTACATTAACGCAAACACTAGATGCCACCATGCAAATAAACACAAACTGAGATTATGTAAAAGAGTGGACATAGGAATTGCAACCCAAGCTTTAGTAGCCAGCTTGGCTTGGATATTCTTTAGAAAACTCCCTTCTTTCTCCTAAATTTTTTGAAATCGTTGTCACAATCCTTCCTCTACACACATACTCATACCAAGAGTTTCTTCTTGTAGTGTTGCCTCTGCAGACAAGGTTCATTCTACGGGAGTGGGACCTTCGACAACCAAAACACCTAGAAATCTAGCATTATAATAGAATTGACCCACCTACAGTAAGGAGACTCTGCTCACAGTGTAGAATGATATATGTTGGTGCAAATAGAAGAATGAGTGCCAAGTAGTAGTATAGTCTATCATCAGAATTTAAATTGAACGGTCAATTGACATTTGGGGTTGCATGGGGTGAGATGCCCACACCACCCAGTCTTAAATGTCAGGAGAGGCAACAGGGTAGTGTGCCTCACCCTACCATTGGCTCTTTGTCCAACACTACAACCAAGAATATTAAAATATATTTTTAGTTATATTAGATATTAAAAATATTTATTTATATCAAAATGTTTTAGGATGTTATTTATTTTTATTTTTCATAAGATGATAAGTAAATTTTATAATTTTTTTAACAAATTCATGTAAAATCTATTTTTCCCATATGTACAACACTCTCTATATAAATATAATATAAACATCCATTTTCCATACACATTTATATTCCATATCAATATTGATATCCTATATGAGGAATGTAGGTATAATGTTAATACCATCAACATCCATCATGTCACTTGTAGGATTTGAACCTAGGTGGGGAGGATTCCTTTCCTCCCTCCCAACCAACTACGATAACCCTCATTGATAATGTAGAATCTATTATTATTACATTGTATATATAGGTATAATATCAACATCTATATTCCATACAGATCTATATTTCATATGAGGAAAATATGTATATCCATCATGTCACTTGCAGGATTTGAAGCTAGGTGGGGGTGATTCGATTCTTTCATCCCAACCACCCACGATACCCCCAATTGACAATGTAAAATATATTATTATTACTACACTATATTAACGGATATACTATCAACATCTATATTCCATACAAATATATATTAATTATTAACATGTATATTCTATACACATCGATATTTCATATGAGGAATATAGATATGCTGTCAATAGTAATAAAATCCATCATGTCACTTGCACAATTTGAGCCTAGGTGAGGAGGATTTCATTCCTTCCTCCCAATCACGGAGGATAACCCTAATTGAAAATATAAAATCTGTTATTATTATTATTATTATTATTATAATACAAAATTAAAAAATCCAAATTAATATCGACATTTACATTTTGCGAAAAATCACTTTTTATATGTATAGCTATACATTTTTTAGTGTTTTTTACCAAACGAAAAAACATCACAAATAAAAATTTACACAATTTGGATGTGATAAGGGTTTCTTATGCTATTAAATTATTTTATAGATTCAAAACACTATTTAAGCAATGGAAAATTGAAATTTCACCAAAAAATTAGATAGGTGAATTTTGTGACATTTGATGAGATATAATTAAAAAATAGAATATTTAGAGTTGTGTATATTTATGTTTTCAGTATCCTAATAACACCTCTTGACAACTTTATTTAATGCAATATATTAAATTTAGTTTCTATAATTTTAAAGGTTTTTATATGGACCCAAATACTATAATATTGTTTAATTAGTAAATCCACTATATTAATGATAATGATGATGAACATTTTTCACTAAGATTATATATAGTTTATGATTTTAAGAAAGTAAGAGATTACCTGGAATTCTTATAATTTAATTTATATGTTCGAAAATAATTCCAATATTTCAATAGTTTTGTTATGTTAAAAGGTAAGAAAAGGTTGGTAGTGTTACAAATATTTCAAAATTTAGCAATGCTAATTTTTTCTCTACATTAGTCAAGACATAGAGATACATTCGAATTTCAGGTTTCAGGTTCATCATCGCCTTATACTATCTTATTTTTTTTAATCCCTTTATCACTTCATCACCCCATGATTTATTCTTAAATTTTGATGTTGTATTTATCTAATATTATCCTTATTCCACAAAATGATCTTCTCCTTTATCTGTTAATGTTCTAGTTAAGATTGAGCATCCTTATTTCATCCTCTCTTGAGCGAAAGGTGGTTTTTGATGTACAATAAGAAGTAATTTAGTAA
Source organism: Pinus albicaulis (assembly GCA_034641835.2). Lineage (NCBI taxonomy): Eukaryota > Viridiplantae > Streptophyta > Pinopsida > Pinales > Pinaceae > Pinus > Pinus albicaulis. The sequence continues at coordinate 1,405,992,158 of CM076570.1, forward strand.
ACCTCTTTTCTCTCATGTTTTTTAACCCTTCACATGGGATACCTAGTCAAAATCGTGCTTTCAACAAGGAAATGGATTTCTTCAATGAGGATAGGATAGGGCCTACTAACTTTAACCTTGATATTATAGGTTATACATTTATTTTAGATCTATTCTATCTTCCTCCAAAATGTTCCAAATATATTTCATCCCCAAATCTCACATCCATAAAGCATAACATGGGAGACAAGATTCTCAAAGAGGATTATTTTTTCCAAAACCCCTATATAAGGATATCATAACTTGAAATTGATTTCAATTCCATAATACTATTTCCACCCTCCATTCATCCTTTTCTCAATGCTATAATTCCAGTTGATCATGTGATAGATATTTATATGAAGGAATTGTCTCCATTTTTTCCTTGTTATATATGAAAGCATCTTGTGTGATCCTTTTGCAATTAATTATAATGAGTTTCATTTTTTTAGTATGAATAGTTGTATCATTTGGAACAAAAATATTGGAGGATTATTTTTCTGTTTTCATGATCATAAAGATTCCTTTCCAGAAGAGTAATATCATTGACATAAGTAACAAGAGTGATGACTATACCATTGAGGGTGGGGCCAATAAAACTTGCATCTTCCAAACTTTCTTATAACTTATCAATGCATATTCTAAAAGGGGCAGGGGAGAAGACACACCCTTTCTTGACTATGATATTGCAATTAATATCTCTTAATCAACCCTTACTTGTCATGAACTTGGACAACAGTGAACCTACATTATGGTCATGTCCAAGAATAACACCCAAATATGAGGGGAATTGAACCAATGACTTAACATCTAGGAGTGTCAATCCAATACCCATGGATGGTTTCTCATCTATTTTCTTTTTTCTTTTCCTTTTCTTTTTCTACCCCATTAACTCACCACTTAACCTCTTTACATATTTCATTCCTTGTAGTCCTCAGAGGAAACTTTTAGGTACAAAATTTACATCTAAATTAAATTAGAATAAATTATATAATATTTACATTTAATTTTGAAATTAATATTTATTTTTTTAATTAAAAAATATATAAATATCATAATAAAATTTACTATATTATACAAATTTATAAATATTTACTATTTTTTTAATGACTGACAGAATCAGTAACCCGTCGTCTCTCGTACTCACATGACACGTGGTCAACCTACATGTATGTCAAGGTTTGAACAATTTGAACATGTGACCTGCATAATGACATGAATGCCTTAGTTGTGTATTTGCTAACCAACAAGCCACACCCTTGAGGGCTAAATATTTGCTTCTTTTTATCCTAAATTTTAGAATACATTTTTTTAATTTATATTATTGGTGTTTAATTTTCATATATATATAAAACCGATATCAATTTAGTTATGAAGATTGAAAATATATTTTTTTATTTTATATTAATCTGATTTGTAAGAAATATTTTATATATAGTATTTCTTTAAATATATTTTACAAAAAATATATATATTTTTAAATATATCGCTATATTTTTTTAGGATTTTATGTTGAGAAAAAGGTTTATAAAAATATTCATAATCTATTAAAATGAGATGTGAAATGAACGTGGTCATATATTATTATGGTACTTTGTCTTTTCAAATGAATTCATATTTGGAATATTTTGTCATTTCAGATAAACTTACAATATATACATTTTCAAAAAATCATATACTTTCCTCTAATATATTTTAATTTATATTAAAAAAAAAAAAAAACTTATTTTTAAACATTACCATCATATATTCTCATGGGTGTAGAATAGATGGTGAGAGAGTGTGGTGTGAAGCCATTGCTTAATGTGAAAGCCATTAATTCTAAATTTAGTGGACATAAATCCAATCATGTTAAGGGCTAATGTGTTCACTAGATAATTTTGATGACTTAATCATCTACAAAATACACATATAATTAAAAAAAAATCATTAGCATCATGTAAAAATATATAATCAACTCCCTTGTTTTATTTTATTTTTATTCTTAATCGTAAAACTTAACTAAAATCCACCCATAAATTTTTATTATTTATTAATCTAGACATTTTAAAGATTTAAACTTTGATTCTTAATTAAAAGAATCAAACTTATTCTTAAAACACTCAAGCTTTGATTCTTAATTAAAAGAATCGAACTTGATTCTTAAAACACTTAACTTGAAATTCAATTTATTTTTAAGTTTTAATAAACTTAACCTTGCAATTTAGGAAACATTACAAAGAAAGCAAATCTTAAACTGCCAAAGCATATTTAAAATGTTATTGAGATCGAAAGATGCTCTTTCCCATCGTTCTCCAATAACCTACTTTATCTTTTACTCAAATGGAAAGTCCAAGTAAATAATCAAATAAGAAGTCTCGAGTAACCTACTTTATCTTTTATTCAAATGGAAATTCGAAGTAAATAATCTTTTACTCAAATGGAAATTCTAAGTAAATAATCAATTGGAAAGTCTTTGTTAGTTCATATAATTTGAAGTTTTTACTTTTTTGGAAATAATTTGGCTCTATTAATTTTTCCTCTTTGAAATGAAAAGCTTTGTTTTGGATACGTGGACGAAAATATTTAAGATAAATGGATGGATATATTTTTAGTTGTTTTGTATGGAAAAAGTTTTTATCTTTCTCTACATAAATTAAAATTAGATTGTTAATTTAAATATTAAAATAATTTTAATTTTAAATAAATTAAAATTATTATGTTAATTTAAAAATCAAAAGCTTTGTTTTGGATACGTGGATGAAAATATTTGAGATAAATAGATGGATATATTTTTAGTTGTTTTTTATGGAAAAAGTTTTTATTTTTCTCTATATAAATTAAAATTATATTGTTAATTTAAATATTAAAATAATTTTAATTTTGCAATTATAATAATGTTAGAATTTAACTTTAAATTTAGTATCAAATACCATAATAAATTCTCATGTAAAAAAATTTAACAATTTCTAACTTATAAATATTTTACAATTTCTAACATCATAAATATTTAATAATTTCTACCATCACAACTTGTTTGATTTACTTATTTCATAAAAAAAAAATTCTTCACACCCAAACCAACTTTCATAATTCAATAAAATCACAACACAAATCTTTCACAATGCAACCCAACCAAGTTTCATAATTCAACAACATTACAACCCAACTCTTTCACAACCCAATTTCATAATTGGTGTTCACTCTCCACTAACAATGATTCTATACCCTTGTATCCACACCCAATAGTTTTTTATTAATGTCAGCTACATCATTAACAAAAGTAAGAAGATGGTAGATCTCATAATATTGTAAAAGATCAAATAGATATAAATAGTTAAGTTAATTTTGGTGGATGGAAATTTCTAAAATTATGAAAAATGATTTTAATTAAAAAAAAAAAATTAAAGAAATGATAAACATTATTCATATCTATTAGATTTTTGAAATAGTTTTAATTTTTTATTTTCTTATTTTAAATATCTTTTAAATATTTTGAATATCTGTTATAATTAACGTTATATATAATTTAATATATTTTTTCAAAAATAAAATTAATATTCATATATAATTTATTAGATTTTCGAAATATTTTCAATTTATTTTTTTTCCATTTTTAAATATTTTAAATATTTGCTCTAATTAGTATTGATATATAAACTAAATAACTTAAAAAAAAAATTGATAAAAATCAATTCATTATATGAATCAAAATATTCATTTCATTATACAATTCACATTTTTAAAACTTTATTATTTTAAATTAGTGTTATTATTGATGATGGTGGTGGTTATAAACGTCTATCGGACCTAAAGAAAAGAGTTATTTAGTTTGATTTAAGTTTTTATTCCTATGCTCAAAAAGCTTGGAGAGAAGCCCCTTGAGCTCACTATAATTTTGACATCTTAAAAGACTAAGAAGGTCAGTATTGCAACAAAGATTATGAAATTGAGCTCTAATGTGGTTGTACGCTGGGCACTCTAAGAGGAAGTGATTTTCAACCTCGATGTTCATATTCTCACAAAGATGGCAGATCCTTTCCATCCATGGTGTTTTAGGAACTGTCCAACTACCTGTTTCACTATAAAGCTCATGAGAGTTCATTCTAATTTTGATTATATTAATATAGAAAAAAATAAGTTACTACTTATATATATATATATATTATATTATATATAACAATATTTCAATTTGATATATTTCAATTTTTAATTAGAAAAATTCTTAATCGATAAATAGTTCTTACACTATTCTGGTTTATTTATCAATAAACCATGTCTAATACTACAAATATTAGATGAGTTGATATGCCTAATATTACATGAATTGACATTTTCTTGAATTAACGGATTTATCTATATCATATTGAATTAACCAATTTATCTATATCATAAAAAATACAATCTGTATTGTCATGCTTAGTCTATATAGGATTACACAAGAACAGTTGGGTTTATTGCCATGATAAGCATGGTGATACATCTGCAATGTGTTGCGCATATATCATACTGAAGGACACTTGGGTTTATTGCGATGCGTTTTCAAATTGGCATAGCAGGGGCACAGATCCTGGTTGCCCGATGTCCCAGGAGGAACACACTTGCATTTCGTACAGCATGTACCGCAACCTATAAAACATACATTATGGCGGAATGCTTCCTTGCATCGTCGCGCACAAACTTCATTGCAATCTGCATCAACCAAGAATAAAGCAGAATTAACAGAATGAATTGACATGGAAAAGCTATGAAAACTAACCCAACAGGAAACAAGAGTGATTTAGCATGAAATAGTTAGCAAAATGTTAAAGCAACAGCAACCAAGAATGAATTTACATCAACGTTAAAACAAGAACGAGTAATTCCTTAAAGGAGCTTTGAATTCACAACAGGATGTTGAAAGGAATCACAGACAATCTATGTCAAAGATGAACCCTAAGATTAAAATGAACGTTTTGATGAAATAATCTTGAAGCAACAGCACAAACAACATCAAGAATTATTGCCAAACAGAAGCCATGATTCACATGGAAAATTTAAAACAGTATCAACAACATCAAATAATGATAATCATTATTCATAACGTTATACAATCTATGACTTTCAAGACTATATATACCTATTATCTGCTGAAGACTCGTGTTCATCCGATTTGTTTGCAGCTGGAATCAGGGAAAGGGAAAACCCAATGTGATTACCTCAAAATACATTTGTAGAATTGGGCCACCAAATCTCTTCACGAGTGTTACTCCCTTGAATGAAATACACCCATGTGATAATTCAGTGATAGATATATACTCACCCCAGCTACTGTTGAAGTTCCGACCTCAGCAGCTTCCACATACATCTGTTTTATCAAACAGAAATGAGCTATATAGTACTTCTAAAGATTGGAAAAATAAACAAGAGAATCCATTAAGGATAGAAGAGTTATCTCAGTAAACATCGTAATTGTTACCTGAAGAACAAAAACGACGATCGCAAAATATAAGATAAACCACCTACTTGTAGAAGCCATGGAACCTGCTAACACTCAGATGGGGTATCTACACAAGTGAAGAACAATTACAATCTATGTAAATATTCGATCAGACGGAATATTGAGACAAAAAATCTCTGTATATGTGCCTACCTTCTTTTTCTGATTGCAATGCAGCGCAGAATATGGCCTCAAGTTATAGGGAGGAGAAGATAAACTTTTAGCCCGTTTGGAACAGTCTGCAAATTTTGGTTGTCTTTTCTTCTTTTCTATAATGATCAACCGACAGTAAATGCTATCCATATCTCCAGCTCAACACAGGAGGGAATAAGTGCCATCCCCATCTCCAGCTCAGCTCACCCAGTTTGTACAGTTAGGTGGCAAAATACAAGGCACGCACTCTTCGAATGTTAAGTGATGTTCTAAGACAATATAAAGGAAATCAGTTACATTTCCCAATGTTGTTTCCTTCACATTTAACGAAACACATACTTTTTGTTATTCAAAAAGCTGGTCAGCGTTTTGGAGTTTCCTTGTGGGTTATGGCACCTGGTTCTACTTTCTCTTACACATATTTTCCAGTTGGCCCCAGCTCTTTATGGTAATGGTGTCGATGTACCTAGGGACACAAAAAAATTGATATGTTTTCATTTCACGGGGTGAAGCGAATCAATGAATAGAGTTATTTACTGATAGGATGCCACGACAAGACCTTGGCCCAACTCTCCCTACCGTATGATGTTGATCTTTATAATGAAGTTGCATAATTATAATTTTTATTTTCAAAAAAATAAATAAAAATAGTTTTATTATACATGTATTGTTGGGGTTAGTTAAGAATTTGTATTAAATTTTAAATATAACATTATAAAAATCATTTTGTCATACATTTGGTTGGTCACAAAGGAAACCAAATCTATGTCGGTGAGTGCTTTCTCATGAAGATTTAATATTAAGACTTCTTAAATAAAAATATTAAGTTAATGAGTTGTCTAGTCAAACAATTTTTGAGACTAATGACATAATAAAAACATGGTAGTTGTTATCGCTCGCTATACATCTAGCTATGAAAAGAAAATTATGTAACCAAATTTTCAATTAAGAATTCTAAATTATCATCATTTATCAGAAGATGTCATTGGGGCTTGCTCTTATGTATTGGAACTTGCTACGGGCTTGAGACCATAGTAGAGGTGCCCTTCAATATGTGTTAGGCGAGCATCAAGGCTAGCCAAGCAAGAGCGTTGGTGGCGTTATACTCTCTAAATTTGATTGAGGCACATAATAATCTCATTACAGTGCTCATGTTTCTCTTTTAACACACGGCCCAAGAGTGTTTTCATTTTCTAGTGGAGGGTAATAGAATAGAAATATTGACTCTGCTTCCCCACATGTGGCCAAGGTCAGGTACCCAACTAGCCATTTCAATTTGGATTTTTGATATAAAGTTGGTGATCATTGGTACATAATGCTTCTAATTAGTGAATTTGAGCCTATATTTTGGGGGAAGGGGGATGGAAGCATGGAAGATGACAAAAAAAATTGGGCTTCTTTCTGTATGCGAAGCCTACCTAAAGTTCATCAACCACCAGGACCGTGCTACTATCTCATCCTCTAGTGTGGTGTGGCGCTCGAAAAAACACCAATTGCAGAAGACAATAACCCCTAGAGGAGGAAAAGACCGATAGTAATGACAAGATATAGCCAAGGGAGAGAAGTGAATTTATTTAGAGACTATGCTTAAATAAATGGTGTGAGTGGGTCAAGAACTGGGCACTCAGACGATAGAGCCAAGGGAAGGCCTTTGAGTTCGATGAAGGACCCAGATAACCAGAGCAGTCTTAGAATGTCTCTTACAGCCAAGATGCACTACATTAACGCAAACACTAGTTTCCACCATGGAAATAAATACAAACTGAGATTATGTAAAAGAGTGGACATATGAATTGTTACCCAAGCTTTAGTAGCCAGCTTGGCTTGGATATTCTTTAGAAAACTCCCTTATTTCTCCTTAATGATTTGAAATCATTGTCACAATCCTTCCTCTACCTCATACCCGTACCAAGAGTTGCTTCCTGTAGTGTTGCCTCTACGAACAGGGTTCGTTCCAAGGGATTAGGACCCTGGATAGCCGAAACACCTAAAAAGCTAGCATTATAACCAATGTTATTTTAAATCGAACCGGTTATCGAACCTAAACTCAGGATTCCGGAACTTGGTCAAATCAGACCGAACCGGAAAATAAACCAGTTTACCAAAAACACATAAAATATTCATATTTTAAAGAAAAACCAGATATATTCATGTACATCCATATTAATCCAAACCATTTAAACACAAATATGCAAAAGTTTTCATTATATAGGTGCAGATAGCCAAAATAGCACTTAGTGCAAAACATCGTTGAACAAAAAATGTAACAAACATCAAGAAACAGGCTCTAAAAGGCCTTTATAGTCCAAAATAACATGTTAGATCATAGTATTATACTATAGCCTACAATACTACAAGCTACATATGATCAAATCATCAATCATCATCAGAATCCCTAAGTCACCTGATACGGGGATTCGAAGAATTGGATACGGGTATGGTGACCCCGGAACAGCATTCTTCTGGGATACGATACGTTATATATTATTTTATTAAAAAATATATATATTTTAAAATATATATATATATATATATATATATATTAAAAATTAGATATTTTTTAGACAAATTCATACTTAATTCATTGATTTAAACATAGATTTATCTATCACCTTCGATAGTCAAGGTTTTGTTTGAGTGATGGGTACATTTTTAGTAGGGTCATGATAGAGGAGTCTGACAACCAATGTCACTAACATCAAGGTACATAGAGGGATTGGTGCTCTTGATTAAATACGAGTTCCATACCCTAATACATGACAAAATTCGATGGAAACATTGCAATAACCCAATCCTGAAATCCTGAAAAACTGATAAGTCTGCTGGATTTTGAATGAGATCTAAAATTCTACTTTTTCCATATGAAATCCAATGAGGTTGGAACCACTCTCAAACATCCTGAGTCATTTCATGGTAATGTTAAAAATTTAAGTAAAAGGATGAAAATGAAGATTAAGGAGAATGTCACTTTTACTTTAAGAATTTAACATTACCATGAATAGTGTGAGGGAAATAGAGGGGGTGGGGGTGTTTAAGTAGTTTTAGGGGGGGCTAGGGTAGCGTTATTAACTAGGAAAAATAATAATTTAGAAAAAAAATTTAAAAAATTAAAAAAAAAATTAAGAAAAAAAAAATTTGTTTTTTAGTGCCCAGGCTTGTGAACCGGTGGAACCGGTCTCTGAACCGGTCCGAACCGGACCGGTACGGAACCGGCCGGTTCAGTGATGGAACCGGTCATTTTGCTCAAGGCCGGTTCGTACCGAGCTATTTCTCCAAACCGGCCTTTCCCGATTCGAAGCTGTGAATCCTGCCTTGCCCGATAACATTGATTATGGGGCCGTGTCTGACCCACCTAAGCGCAAGGAGACTCTGCTCACAGCGTAGAAGGATATATGTTGGTGCAAATGGAGGAATGAGTGCCAAGTAGTAGTATAGTCTATCATCAGAATTTAAATTGAAGGGTCAATTGACATTTGGGGTTACATGATGTGAGATGCACACATCACCCCATCTTAAATGTCAGGAGAGGCAAAAGGGTAGTGGGCCTCCCCCTACCATTGGCTCTTTGTCCAACACTACAATCAAGAATATTAAAAATATATTTTTAGTTATAGTAGATATTAAAAATATTTATATGTTATATATTAAAAATATTTATATTATTTTAAAAATATGTTTGAATTATATATTTTAGACTTTATTAAATAATTAAATATTTATTTATTTTAAAACCTTTTAGGATATATATATATATATATATATTCATAAGATGATAAGGTAAATTTTATAATTTTTTTATCAAATCCATGTAAAATTTATTTTTTCCCATAGATAAAACACTCTCTATATAAATATAATATAAAAATCCATTTTCCAATTACACTGTATATATAGGTATAATATCAACATCAATATTCCATACAGATCTATATTCAAAATGAGGAAAATAGGTATATCCATCATGTCACATGCAAGATTTGAACCTAGGTGGGGATGATTCGATTCTTTCATCCCAACCAACCATGATATCCCCAATTGACAATGTAAAATCTATTATTATTACTACACTATATAAATGGATATACTATCAACATCTATATTGCATACAAATATATATAAATTATTAACATCTATATTCCATACACATCAATATTCCATATGAGGAATATAGATATGTTGTCAATAGTATCAAAATCCATCATGTCACTTGCACAATTTGAGCCTAGGTGAAGAGGATTTCATTCCTTCCTCCCAATCACCCATGATAATCGCAATTGAAAATGTAAAATATATTATTATTATTATTATACAAAATTAAAAAAATCCAAATTAATATCTACATTTACATTTTGGAAAAAATCACTTTTTATATATATAACTATACATTTTTTACTGTTTTTTACCAAACTAAAAAATATCACAAAATACAAATTTACCCAATTTGGATGTGATAAGGGTTTCGTATGCTATTGAATTGTTTTATAGATTCAAAATACTACTTAAGCAATGGAAAATTGAAATTTCACCAAAAATTTAAATATGTGAATTTTGTGACATTTGATGAGATATAATTAAAAAATAGAATATTTAGAGTTATGTATATTTATGTTTTTAGTATTCTAATAACACCTCTTGACCACTTTATTTTAGGCAATATATTAAATTTAGTTTCTATAATTTTAAAGGTTCTTATAAGAACCTAAATACTATAATATTGCTTAATTAGTAAATCCATTATATTAATGGTAATTATGATGAACATTTTTTACTAAGATTATATATAGTTGATGATTTTAAGAAGGTAAGAGATTACCTAGAATTTTTATAATTTAATTTATATGTTTGAAAATAATTCCAATATTTCAATAGCTTTGTTACATTGAAAGGTAAGAAAAGGTTGGTAGTGTTACAAATATTTCAAAATTTATCAATGCTAATTTTTTCTCTACATTAGTCAAGAGATAGACATACATTCGAATTTCCGGTTTGGGGTTCATCATCACCTTATACTATCTTATTTTTTTTAATCCCTTTATCACTTCATCACCCCATGAATTATTCTTAAATTTTGATGTTATAATTGTCTAATATTATCCTTATTCCACAAAATGATCTTTTCCTTTCTCTATTAATGTTCTAGTTAATATCAAGCATCCTTATTTCATCCTCTCTTGAGCGAAAGGTGGTTTTTGATGTACAATAAGAACTAATTTAGTAAACCTCTTTTCTCTCATGTTTTTTAACCCTTCACATAGGATACCTAGTCAAAATCATGCTTTCAACAAGGAAATTGATTTCTTTGATGAGGATAGGATAGGGCCTGCTTACTTTAACCTTGAGATTATAGGTTATACATTTATTTTAGATCTATTCTATCTTCCTCCACAACGTTCCAAATATATTTCATCCCCAAACCTCACATCCATATGGCATAACATGGGAGACAAGATTCTCAAAGGGGATTATTTTTTCCCAAACCCATATATAAGGATATCATAATTTGAAATCGATTTCAAGTCCATAATAATATTTCCACCCTCCATTCATCCTTTTCTCAATTCTATAATTCTAGTTGGTCTTGTGATGGATATTTATATGAAGGAACTATCTCCATTTTTTCCTTCTTATATATGAAAGCATCTTTTGTGATCCTTTTGGAATTAATTATAATGAGTTTCATTTTTTTAGTATGAATAGTTGTACCATTTGGAACAAAAATATTGGAGGATTATTTTTCTATTTTCATGATCATAAAGATTCCTTTCTAGAAGAGTAATATCATTGACATAAGTAACAAGAGTGATGATTATACATGTGAGGGTGGGGCCAATAAAACTTGCATCTTCCAAACTTTCTTATAACTTATCGATGCATATTCTAAAAGGGGTAGGGGAGAAGACACACCCTTGCTTGATTATGATATTGCATTTAATATCTCTTAATCAACCCTTACTAGTCCTGAACTTGGAATTAATTTTTTAATGAATTTTTTTTTTGTGGGGATAATACATTCATTAATAAGAAAAGTTGGGAATTACATAGCAGATTACAAAAATCTAGTCCCCCTTTCACTAAGAAAACTAAACCAAATCCAAAATTGGACTCTCCATAGTAAAGAGAGTGACAAATGAAAATTAATAGAAAAAAAAGTAGAACAACAACTACTAAAATGTGGGTCAATCTAGCCAAGTATAATAGTGATACTAAACATAGAAAAAATGAATGTTAGGATGCGTGTTTGGAATCATATCTCAGTATGACAATGGAAATTGTTGGATTTGTTGTGGATTGATTTGATGTGAGGGACAAACCCAAGTGCCTCTCAAGTCACTTCATTTGGTTTTCTAGCTTTCGAAGGTGACTATGGATATGCTCAAGGGAGTGGATGATATTGTAATATTCCCAATTAGCCATGAGCTAGTTGGAATATTGATTTTTTCTTTGCTTCTTAATTTGATGGATAAGAGGGTATGGAGACCCATAAATATCCTTAGTAGGAATAAAATCACCGCTAATGTGAAAGGAGATCACTTTAGTGGCTTGATAAAGCACCCTTAGGTGTGAAAAGGGGCTGGAGCATGTAGACTGGGTCAACTTTGACCAAATCAACAGCGCTGTCATGGAGGAGTGACATTCATTGTGGGACAACGCAGTTTTGGAGGGAGACTCCATGCATGGAAGTAGTGACTTTAATCAGTGGGGCCAAGGGTAAGGAAGCTCACCAAGAATATAAGGAAGAGTATGGCAACCATTGTTATCATGTTTTGGATTATTATTTTGATATGGTCTATTAAGACTTGTTTGCTCTCTTCAACTGTTTAGCTAAGACTGCAGTGTTGTTTAGCACAGGGTGTTCCCAAGCAGGAACCCCACCTTCATCCTCGGGGGACTTCGAGTGCCTGCTCAAGAGAAGTGATTGAACTACATTTCCACGATCCAACATTAGGCCAAGCTCCATATTTCATCTACAACACAATTTCTATAGAGGGTTGTGTTGTGTTGTAGGTTGCAGCAGTGGAGAATACATTTGGGTGATTTCTGATCTATTTTTCAGTGGGGGGAGGTTTCCTTCCATTGGGAGGCTAGTGAGGAAGGCTCTTGAGCATCATTGATATATTTGGCACTATTCCATAGCTTTTTTATCCCCTACAGTGCAATATCATTCTGGATATGCGTTATTCTAGGGAGGAGTTGCAGGGGTAGTTGTAGTGGATGATTTGGGGAGTGATTTCTTCAGTGGAGGGATCAGCCTTTCATCTGGAGGATCCATTAGAGGAGAGCTACTTATTACCATATTAGCTTCATCCATAACTCTTCTGTTATTTTTTTGCATCATACTTTCAGCCCTAGGGCTGTAGCTCATATTGTATTATTGGGTGTATTTTCCGAAAACCCTCTTGCGTTGTCTTGGAAGGTTGTTATAGAGCCTAGATATGTATCTTTTGTATCTCTTGAGGCATATATCAAACATTTTGTATCATTGTATGTTCATATGTTGTAGCAGTGCTCCTATGACTACACTATAGCATTCTTCTGGCATTTTGGTATAATGGCAACACCTCATTGTTGAGGGGATTTATCTATTGGAGGCTTTTTGGTTCATGTTTTATGGTTTGTGCCCCATTATTTTGTACATGTTTTCTACTTTTATGATGAATAAAAAGGCTCCATATTGGTCTCTCATATTTATGCATTGATATTCACTACTATTTCCATGTTTATGCACTATATTCCTGCTTTTCCCATTTGGGAATATTACAATGGTATGCGAGCATAATCTTTGCTCAGCCTGTGCATCTTAAGCCAATATGTCATCAGAAGATAGAGAGAGGAGGTATCTAAGAAGAATCAGGAAGTATGACTATACAAATGATAAAGAAGACAAGGGTAAAACCCCTTTATCAGCAGAAGAGGATGACAAAGAGTTTCCTAAGCTTCTTCTTCGAGCTATGCAAGAATTTTCTAGAGAAATAAAGGAGATGGGGATGGATAGACACAAGGAATACCATAAATGGTTTCCACATGGTGAAGGTTCTGGCATTTCTCATCACTGGAGTGATCAACCAGTGAAGCAGCAAGGTTCCCAATGCTCTACAATGCCCACATTTTTAGTAGTGGGAAATGGAGGGTTTCAAGAAAAATAAACTCTTGAAGACTATTTGATGGAGTATGAGTCTCAATATCAGAGATTCAAGAATCATTTCATTTTTCAAGAATTTTGTCAGATCAAGGATAATATGAGACCCCAACATCACAATAGAGGTGGAGGATTCATACAGAATCATCATCTACACCGAACTATGGCATATTTTTCTTACCCAACTTTGATGGGTCATATAAATGCACTACCAAATCATGGGTAGAGAGGTTATACATCTACTTCCAGTTGACAAAAGTACCAAAGATGAAGGACATCAAAATAGCAACGCTGCACCTTGAGGGTGAGGCACATGATTGGTGGTTTCACGGTCTTTCTACATTGGGTTATGCCAATGTATCCTGAGTTCACAATGAGTTTGGTGGAGAGATTTGATTGAAGAGATCTGGAGGGGCTAACAAAGCTCAAACAATCAGGTAATCTAGAAACTTATATTTCTGGATTTCTAAAACTTGTTGTTATGGTTCCTTATTTATTTGTAGCAAGGAGGGTCTATATGTTTATTGATGGGCTATCAGAACCTCTTCATGAGTTGGTTAAATATACCAAACCCACTACCCTTCAAGATGCCATTGAAAGGGCTAAACATCTACAAGATGTCTTTCCAAAAGCAAAGCCAAAATTTCAGCGAAAGCCCACTTTTCCATCAAAGGGAAAAGAAGAGAAGGCTCCTTTCTCAAAAGAGAGCCAAAGAAAAGTACCTCTTAGTGATGATGTCAAGAGATTTGAGGAGAAGGAAGCTTTGCTTCACATGCCAAGAATCATGGGCATCTGAACATAGATGTGCAATAGGAAAGTCACACTATATAGAGGTCTTTTTAGATGATGAGGAGGATGGAGAATAAGAACCAGAAGGAGGTCACAATGCTAGAATAACAGGAGATGATCCACCACCACTAGGAGGTGGGAATGGAGAATTTTCTCCAATTGAAGGGGATATTACATCATTGAGAGGAGTACCCAAGTACTTTACCTTGAGGGTTCGAGGTTCCATCTTGGATCAGAGCATTTCAGTTTTGATTAACAATGGGCCTACCCACAACTTTATTGATTCCCAAATAGTGCATAGGAGGGAAATACCCACTGATGATTTTGACGAATTTTCTGTTTTGGTCCCAAGAGCTAGATCTATGCAGTGCATGCATTATGTTCTATATTTATCTTTCACCATGGGGAAATATACATTGACTGATCGCTTCTTTGTGGTTGACATACCTGACACCAATGTGATATTGGGTGTGCAGTGGTTGATTACTTTGGAGAAGGTCACCACAGCTTGGGAGACTTAGCAAATGGAATGGGTGGATAGAAAGAGTGGAAAAAATCAGATGATTAGAGGCATGCACACATATCCCTCACAAACAACTTCCACACAGAAAAAAGAGATGGATTTTCATAGTGGAGGCAAGGACCTAACAGTCCCATTTATTATGCACATGACTTTGGCCCATGAGACATTACTGTTTTGTGGAAAACCACCTATGAGGCCACCTAATCAGGAGTTGGTGAGAAATATCTCACAAGATGTTGCACTGTGGTTGCACCACTCATAAATCCAGGAGGAGTGGGAGCATTGGGAGGTCATGGTACATTGTTGAGAGCCTTGGGTAGACTCAAGGAGGAGGGAGACATTCTCCCAACATCATCATTACCCACTGTTTTAGTGTGTTTGGTGCATGTATGTACAAAATCACACCAATGTAAGGGGTGTGGTCTACCCACATAAGTTATTGGTAATAGGCAGAAAAAGAAGTGGAGTCAAGCAAGTTAGTGGAACAAGCTAGAATCATAAACATACTAAATAGAGAAATAGCATGCATATATAAACTAAAACTAAAACAAATAAACACAAGCTGTGAATAGAGTCAAACAACTGCAATAATCCAAACAGTGGCTCTTTGGCCCCTCTTATTGCGTGCTGGTAGGAAATGAGGATGAAACTTTAACCCTCTTTCCATAGGGCCCCTAGAACATGGGTTCTAAGTCCCGATGCAAGGATGTTTTTACTCCCAAACTTGCCTCCGTGCAAAGTCTCCCTCCCTCTACTATGGTGGACTGAACTTGTTGAATAGCCAATAATTGAGTCCCATATATATTCAGCTCCGGATCACACACTTCTAGTATTTCTTGGGCAATTATGGCCAGCATAACAATGTGTTCACCAATTATTCATCTCATGGTGGCCTTATATAGGAGAATTCAAATCCTCCTTCCCTCTCTTGGTACACTGTGGATGGTGACCCAAGAGAAGGGGACGATTCATTTGTGTGCTACAAATATTCCATTGTGTTCTCGCTTGATGTTTAAGGAGGCTTTGGTGGTTGTCCTTAGGCAGCTTCAAGTGAAGAATCACTGTCTTGGAGTGTGATTTTTTGTGGTCCCGTAAAGTGACTTTCACCACTCCCAGGATTGAGCACATTTCGGGTCATAAGGCGCACGAAGGTGCTCTACACGAAGGATTGTGTGGCAAAAGCATTTATGACTTGCTGAAATTTGATTTTTCCTCAGACCTTAGATATTTTTAAATACTTTCTAGATTCTCTAATGTCTTTCAGCCATGTAAATCCTTCTGCTTGACATTAAATAATGTCGTCTTTTTCTTGTACGATTTTCCAATGTTAATAGTTGCCCCCTAATGTGTGAGGTCTAGGAAGAACTATATAGTCGAAATACATTATAGTTTATTTTCTGTATATTGTGCGTAGAGAGAGAGAGACCTGCATGAAGCTTGGAATTCGAAACACCCTACACCAGTTCCAAGAATGACCATATCCTAAGGGACCCCTGTAAGAAAATATAATACAATACATATGCAAATTTTCTATGAGGCAGGAATGTCCCATGCTTGTGATGATGTGGCTAGTTAAACAAATATATTTGACAAATACATGTTCTGTCTGTGTCATTGATACGGTAGTGATCTGGTGGTTTCTGACGACAACTATTGACACCCTCCGGGGTGTTTTTTCTTTGGCAATAAGTCATATGTGGTACCCATATGCATAAACTTTGTATGGCATATAGCTGCGCATTTTACACATAGGTGCTAGCTGGGACCTTCCCATGTAAGCATTGTTGAAAGAGACGCTTATGAAGGCATAGGTCTTCGACGAATTTGATCAAAGTGAAATGGTTGTAAGGTACGATACCATCATGACATGAAAGCTTTTGTTGTAGTTGAATTTCAGGAGGATCGATGAATTATGTGGACAATGATGTCTCCCACAGTGCCACCCGAGGATTCCCCTTTTATGGAGAGGGGTGATCCAACGTACCACTTCCTTTTTGGAAAATAGGTGTTAAAATCGACAAAAAGGAAGCCTCAACCGAATGAGGGGTCACTGACATGAGGGGTCAGGGGCCTAGAGGTGATGGGTTTAACATAGGCATGTTGGCGAGGGGTGACTGAAAAAATGATGATGGGGATTCAGTGGCCTGAGGTCGGATCATACTAAGCATCTTGGCGACATTCATAGTTATTTCTAATGGGGAAATCCTTGGAGTCGGTAGGACTTGCAGGGTGGGTATAAACTGGCTATGAATGTCATGGTGGCTTGTGCTTGGGGATGTAATACTCCGACCAAGGGTGTTTTGGGACTGCTGCTGTCAGAGAAAAAGATGAATGAGAGAGTGGGGGATGTACTACACCATTTTTGGTCTTTGTACACTTACCAAAAGAATACAATAATGGGGTTTTCTTTGTACAAAACATAGAGATAGGTACCCGAAAACATGAAAGTGTTCACTCACTAATGTTCTGAGGAAGGTGTTTTGCTGATGGTGGGGGTCCCATTGTTTGGTCTCATGTGTGGGGTTCATGAAGTGGATGAAAAAGTATCACAGATTAGATTATGCTTATGGAGGTATCGTGGGCCAAATGCGAGACACGATAGTGTGCTTTTGATTTTCTTATACAACTCGGTCGTCCAGGAAGGGGGTTTTAGTTTGTATGGTAAAACTTGAATTATATTCACGGTGGATGGATGGGCATGAGGTGCTTCCCAGACTAAAGTGGTATGGCCATGGCGTCACTTTTGTTGTGATATATGGTCTACTGTGGGTGGCGAGTGCCATGGAGGGGAGGTTCTACCAACCAATGAGGATGTTTATCATGTGCATGGTGGGGTGATGATAAACATGGTCAGATATGTGGAACATATGGTTGATTTCTGATGGAGAAATGATGTCAAGATATACAAATTTTACTGGGACTCTATCATGCTGGGGGTAGAAAGATACCTGCTCTGGAACTATCAGTAGATGGAGATGTGAATGGTTTTTTGAGCTTTTCCTGCAAAAACAACTACCTCAAGTGAAAGCATCTTCTTTATCAAATATTTATTGAAAGTCATGAGATTTAAAAAGAATATGAGAGAGGGCATACCAGTCGGTGTTGAAAGATTAATTTTCTTGAGTGCGATTATGTGGCATCGCCTCTGCTTTTTATGGAGTGCTTATCACGGTGAAACTTACAGTTCGGAGAACGAACCTTATGATCTCTCGTTATGGTCCTCTCAATTTTTTTGAAAAGGGTGATATATAGGTGAATATGGCCCTAATTCAATTAATTTGTACTTTTTGAGTTCTTAAGAAGTCAGAGGCTTCTGCATTTTTAGTTCTTGCTGATGTGGTTAGCCTGAGAACCAGGGAGTAGCGATATCATGCCCAAGTAATCTCCATGAAATCCTACATTTTAATTTTTTCAGTTTGATGGTTCTGGGGTCTGTAGAGACTTGGTTTATATGGATTTTGAGTGTTTTTTTCCCTAGATTGTGCGAGCAATCTAGGCAGCGCACTCTCTGTGTGAATTTTCCGGGGATTTGTGTGCTTAAAGTGCTTTGTTCCCCTTCTTTGGTGCACCTTAGGCACACCTGTGGAAAATATAGGCATGCCCTAAGCATGCCTATCTGAGGGACAGGTGTGCAAAAGGACGAGGCAAGAAGTTTTTTAAGTTTTGCCTATTTTTTATGTTTTCAGTTGTTTTTTGTTGCTGATGGGTACCTGTTTGGATGATAGGTTGTTATGGAGGGAGTGGGATTGGCCCGAGCTCCAAACTTCATTGGGTACTGATGCTGGGGTGCACTATTAGCTTCGTAATGGGGGATCCTAAATTTCGTGAAGAACGAACTTCGTCAGTTGCATGACCGGTTACTACGTTACTTGATCAAGCATTGGTGTAAGAGGTGCAACATGTTCGTGTTGCGTGTGACGAACCTGGTCATCCATCTTGAGACAGATGTATATTTTCTAACTGTGTTACTGCCTCATGGCAAGGCGCTAAGGTATCCACTCCGTTCCGAGAGATTGGATATGGAGAGGTTCCAGAGACATCACTGTGGTGGGGCGCCTCTTACGGAGGGGTGCATCAGTGACAGATTTGGCAGAGCGATGTGCTCTGGCAGTGATTGTGTGACTTGCAGGGTCATCAGCTCTACATTGGGCATCAGACCCACCATTTCGAGAATTGTGTCGGTTGAGGTCCGAGCACTTCTATGATTTTTCCCATTTTTGCTATGATGGGATGGTGATGCAACTCAACAAGGTCCATAGTGGATCGAAGATGTTTGCGTATGCTAGAATTTTGTGTAGTATTATGTACGAGAGGGTAGTGCTACTGAGACCATTGGTGGCAGTGCCTCCTGGGGGGCCATGGGAGCCTCATATGAGGAGGTGGGCTCCAGTGATGCTGCGAGGTGGTGGGGGCATGGTGGGGAATTACTGGAATTCCACGATAGCGGCCTGGTTTGAGGTGAACCCGCAGATGTTCTTGCCATTCCCATATGCAGGGATGGACTTCCGGGGGGATCCAGATATGAGTTTCCTTCCCGATTATGCTTGGGGGCCAACAGGTACATTTTTTATGTTTTCTGAATTTAATTAAGTATATATGTGTTTATGTGTTTTTTTGGTGACACTGACATATTTTTGGTTACTCTTGCAAATGTTGGCGAGGTGGGTTACCTCGTGGCTCGGTTGGTTGGCCACGGTCTTCTTCGGAAGCCTAGGGGTGATCTCGGAGGGCATGGAGGATATGTTGTTGGGGGACCTAGTGGTGGTGCTAGCCCTTCAGGAGAGGGCAGCGGCTTGGCCGCTGTCAAGGTTGCGGCTGAGTGAGCTCGTGCCGACGCAGCAGTGGCACATGCAGATATGGTGGAGGCTCGTATTACGGAACTGGCTACTCGGGTTTCAGTTCTAAAGGATGCATGGGGTCGAGTGGACCACTTGACCCAAGGGATGCTTGCTCAGGGTTTTATGGATGATCTCGAGGAGGTCTAGCTGGAGACGGTGATGGCCCGGGAGAGGGACTATCGGTTTGTTTTACGTCGGGTGGCAGTCTCAGTTGTGACGACAACTCCAGTGGTGGCACCAGGAGCGGTTGTGGGTCCAGGTGCCTCTCTTGAAGGGGCACCACCATAGAGTATACTTGTACATCTAGAAAGCACCCATTATGAGGATGCTTCCCCTATTTTTGACGGCTTTTGTGTATCTTTGGGTTGGTTGTTGTGTCATTGACACTATGTTTTGTACATAGACACATACATCATGATATATATATATATATATATATATATATATATATATATATATATGAGAGATTTTTTTTGCGGCTCTACATGTTCTATCACCTGTTTCGGTTTATGGATAATGTTATGTTGATGGATGTCTATATTCCTTGTTTTTTATGTGTGATAGTTTATTCGAGATGCATTCCAGTTGTTGGGGTCCTGTGTTTTGATAGATTGGCAAATCAAAAGACAAGGCAACATCAGAACCAATATTTAGAGTTCCAGGATCTAGTCCTCCTGTTCTCAGAGAGGGATCTCTCAAATTTACTTGTTTGCAAAGGTTTATCTTGTTTGCTTTGAGTATTGGTTTTAGACTAGTTATTAAGTGCAAGTGTTTGTTTTTTTGTTTGGTTGGTTGAATGACATAGTAGAACATGAAAGGTCTAGGAAAGATAGATAGAAAATGGATATGTTAGATTCATTGGGCAATGGAGTCAAGAAGAGGTTTATGACAAACTCATCAATGGATATGGGATATCAGAGGGAAAATCTAACTTGGCCATAGGATCCTTTGGTTTCTTGAATGAGATGGAAATCAATGATTTGGAAAGAGAGTTTGAATTCTCAACAAAGGGAATTTAAAAACATAACCTGAACAATAAAGAGGTATTTGATAGACAGGGCTAACCATGAATTCTACAAACCACAGTTTAAGAAAACAATGACTTCAAAACATCTTTTAAAATAAAATCTAAGATTCGGGAGCACATCCTATTTCCTCAAAGATTTTATTTCAAATGACTTCAGAAAACATAAAATATTCACCGATAATTGCATTCATAGAAGAGGGAACACCTAAAAACATCTATGATCACAACTATAAAGACCTTTAAAACAATTTTTCAAGCAAGGACAAAGGCCATGATCAAAACAGACCTCCTTGGCCAACTATAAACAATGGTACTTCAAAGGGAGACTTCAAAAATAGTTTTCAAGTGACAGCAGACAAGCAAGGAAAACCATAAATCATGCTGAAACCAAATATTTGAACTATTAGAGATATAAACAAGCATGAGGACTAAAGAGAGATATTAAAGACTCTAAAATACCTCAGTAGAAGAAAACATAAAAAAGTGAAGGAAAAAAAGGTCTAAGGTGCTTCCAAGAGTCATTTCTTAGCCTAAATTTTTCATCCTACGGTAGTAAGCATTTATGGAACAAAATGAAAACAGGAAAAAACATCAAACAGTTCAGAATAATTCACCAACAGCCAAACTCATGGGTCCAATAATAGAGCCTTCTCAAGAAAAAGCATGCAACAACATCATCAAGCATCCAAGACTTCGATTTCTTCCTCAACTTCAGACAGACTATGTTTTATTTCAGAGAGTTTTAGTGTTACAACTAGTGAACAATCAACCAACAAATTATCATCTTCTTCAGAAGTATTTATAGAAGAAATGAGGAGGTGGAAGAGTTTTTTGGATTGAAGTGTAATAAATTCTACACTAAATGCAACTCCTAGCCTTGAAAACCATGCAAGGCCTAATGCAGGAGAGAACTTAATTATGATTTTGTTCCATTTACTTTGTTTCTGCCTTTTTAGGTTTAATATGAAAAAATATTGACTTCAAGGCCTATTTTTCCTTTACAATAACTTCACTGATAGTTTAGAATTTTTTCTTTCTTTGGTAATAACTGTTCAGGTGTCTTTATGCAAATATCTTCGAATTGGGCAACAAGTAGGCCTTCTTTTAATTTATTAAGGCTGCAGGTGGCTCTTTGGTAGCTGGGGGATTCAATTAGCCCCTTTGATGTGGCTCTGAGGTGTCCTTGGACTGATATTTTCCTCTATTTTTTCCTAAAACACCTCTAATCTGTCTTTGATCTATGTTTAGGCCTTTGATTTGCTAAGTTTGTGCTTTAATCCCTCAAAAAATGTGTTAAAAACCTTTAATCCTTGATTTCTGCTTCGATTTTATCCTTTGACACGGATACTCTTTGTTATCCTGTCTTTAATGATGATATTCTTCAAATAATGGATTCTGACTGTGTTTTTGTTGCTTATGCAGGTGCAGAGAGGGTTTTATAACATTATTAGTGCTCATGAGGCACGAACAAATCGTTGGTTGAACCCTGTAGATTCATTTTCGTCATTGATAGTGGCCTAGGGGATCGTCATTCCTGGCCTTTGATTTCCTTTAAAACTGTGGAGAAACCTTAAAAACCTACACAAAATGAGAAAAAATTAAGAAAATTCGTGAAGAATAGGTCAAAGGGTGCTTTGGGCATGAGAATAAATCGTGGCTGTTGGATGAAATCAACCAACGACCGAGATCGCTCGATGGGGTTAAATGGTGAGGTGGTTAGGTAAATGGTGGAAAGATGAAGTTCAGGCTGTTGATTTAGATCGATCAACGGCCAGGATTAATCGAGATTTCAAATGGTGGGGAGAAATGTAATGGGGGGGAATTTTTTATCAGGACCTTCGATCTTCAGAGATCGACGGTGGAGAAGTATCGGCGAAATGCCCAGGAAAATGTGTGATGGCAAGTGAATTGGGGGGGATATTTAATCAGGACCGTCAATCTGCGAAGATCAATGGTGGGAAATAGTCGATGAGATGGCTAAGAGAACAAATGAAGGAGCAAAGACTTGGGGGTTTAATGAAATTTGTGCTGTTGGATTAAAATGATGGACGGCAGAGATTAAAAGATGAAAATTTAATGTGGTGGAGAAGGTGGTTTAGCAGAAAACCAAAATGGTTTTCGCGCAGCTCTAAAGTAGTTTTGAAATTTCTCAAAAAAACGAAATATGAGTCATCGTTTGACACGTGTCTTTTTAATACTGCCCCTTTCGTGTAATTTTTTGGCATTAACGTTTAGGCGCAAAATTACGTGATATGGAGTTTCAACCGTCGAATGAGGGGCAACAGATCCAACGGTGTGGATCGCACGCGATGGACAGTAAGATGCACGAGCGAAAAAGATGAGTGGGGCCAATGGCAGTTTAGATCCTGACTGTTGGATCATGGGAATAGACGGTCGAGATCTGTCGACGGGGGAGAAATGAAAAGGGCAGGGTTTGAAAGAAGAATAAATGCGGACTGTCCGATCAAAGAAGATCAACGATGGAGATTTGATCACAGGATCGCAATCGGCGGGAGGAAAAGGAAAAGTGACAATGTAATGTGCCGATGGGATTGAGCGGGGGCCGTTAGATGTAAGAGAGATCAACGGTGGAGATTTAATCGGCGGATGTGATGGTAAGGGCTTTTGATTGGAGCACTATTTAATCTAAGCCGTCAGTTCTTGTGAATTCAACAGTCTTGATTAAATCGACGGATCAGAGGAGAAGGGCTCATCGCATCAGAGTTTTTGATTTTGCGATGCGCGATTAAGAGTTGGCCATCGGATTAGAAGGATGATCAAAAGCTGAGATTAGATCGCAGAATCACATCAGAACATGAAAAAGGATTTTGCGATTTGTGATGGGAAGAAACTTGCGATTGAAATTTAGCTAACGGTCGTTGATCTGCAGAGATCGTCGGCCTAGATTTATTTAAACCTTTTTGTCGGGGAACAGAAGAAATCAAAGGAGAGTCAGGTTTTGAAAGGGTTTTTAAGCCTTTAGCGCTGGTTGTGGGGCTCTGAGTCATATGCGAAAAAAGGGCCGGGACTAAGGCCGAAAGGGGCTTAAGGCCTTTAAAGTGTAAAAGGTGATTTTTAGGCCAGAAAACAGAGTTTTTAAGCCAAAATTGGGGTTCTAGTAGAGGAAAAAGAAGTTTTTAAACCAAATATTAGGAGAAAAAAATGTGTTAAAGGGATTTTGGAAGATTTTGAGGCCAAAATGAGGGGTTTTTAGAGGAATTTGGTGGGAAAAAATGGGTGAAAATGGAAGTATTGTAGGAGTGAAAATGATGGAAAATGAGGCCTTTTAATCAGTTTTCTCTTGGTAAAAACAACAGATTTTATAAGATTATGAGGGAAAAAGTAGTGGAGAATAACTTAAAGGTTAGTTATCTTCATAAAAAAATCAAAGATGATATTTTTTTGAAAGGGAATTATCTCTTGAAGTTTTGAAGACAATGTTTAGCCACTTTCTTGGTATAATAGAATTTATCAGTGGCTAACGATAGCTCCACTTGGGGAAGACAGCTGGTTTTTTAGGTGTCTAGAACCTCAGTTGAAAATCTCTAGCTTTCATTAAACTAGTGCCTTAATCCATTGGGCAGCAACCTTTCTTTTTTATGATCTCTACAACAATTTAAAACAATGGAATTTTTTCAAAACAACATGTCTACCTACCCATTCCTTATGATCCTAACATTTTTTCTTCTTTTCAAAGTGCATTTAGACTGGAAAACTCTCTTCAACAACATTTTATTCTTTTGAAAAACAAAAAGCTAATCTAAGTCTAATATTATTCCTCCATGAACTCAGTTTAAACAATTGAGTTCATAAGCTTCTCTACCTAACTACTGTCTGTCAGGATAAGACTGTCTGATAGACTTTTATTCTCTAAATTCAAAAACAGAAATTTAAAAGCAGAAAAGCCAGGATTGAACAGTCTAACTTGTTGCTAATCTATGGCATAAAAACAATTTTCACGTAGGCTAAAATTGGCAGAAAATTTAAAACAAAATGTGAAGGCTTAAGATCTGAAAATTGAAACTTCCTTCTCTTTTTCTTCAGCTCTGATTTGGAATTTGTTTGAGCTGTCTTTATTTCTTCCCTGGTTCAAGTTTTTAGTTTATTAGAACCAGTTCTTCATCAATCTCATAGGTTCATATTTTGAGCTTGTTTGAACCTTTGTTTTTCTATCCTAATCTACCTTACTGATAAGCCAAGATTAAGCTATTTGGCAAATCTAATTCACTAACCTATCAGCAGTAAATTGAAAAACTAATTATTCATGATTAGGCTATATCACTAACTAGAATTGTGTTTTTTAGGAGTGGCATTTGAGCTTGCACACTTTCAGACTTTATCTCTCTTTTTTGGTATGGGGTTGTACCTTTCTTGTTTTACAATCTACCCTCTTTTTTGTTTTTCTACTGTTTTTTGTATTTTTATTTTTCTAACTTTGAATGCAATGTTAAAACAATGATATTTACAATGGAAAACAAAATTCTTTGAAACTCATGATTCTTTGCAGAAGTAATGCTTGAGCATCCTGCCATTGACAGGACCTCCATACAGATCCTCTCCATTCAATTCTTTTAAGAAAAATGCATTGTGACCCCTCTCAGCATGAATAATATAGGGTCCTTTCCATGCTTTCCCTTCTCTTCCCTTCTTGAATCCCATTTAAGAACAACATTTCCAACTTGGAAATTGTTCGCCTTAGTCTTCTTGTCAAATAGCTTCTTGATATTTTCTTGGACTAGTTGTGTTCTTTCATAGACTTCTTCTCTAGACTGCTATAATTGAATTGTTTGGTTGATTCTTCTTCGCATATCATTCTCCTCAATTTTCACTTCTTGAAGGAGTTTTATAACTGGAACTCCTAATGAGGTTGGGAAGACTACATCTATACCATAAACCAGCTGATAGGGAGACATATTTATTGATTTATTTTTAGTTAATCTATCAGACCATAAGACATGAGCCATCTTACTGTGCCATGACTTCTGATTCTGCTCTAATAGCTTTTTGATGACATTGATGAGGCTCTTATTGGAGGATTCAGCTAATCCATTTCCTTGGGGATAGTAGGCAGTAGAATGGCCCAAGGTAATGTGGTGTTTGTGACAAAAATCAACCATTATTTTAGACTTTAAGGCAACAGCATTATCTGTTATGATTTTTCTAGGACAACCAAATCTGGATAGGATATTTGTTTCAAGGAACTTGATAATGACAAAGTCAGCAGCATTCCTAGAGGGTATAGCTTCTGTCCACCTGGTAATGTAGTCAGTGGAAGTGAGGATCCACTTATGTTGGGCTGAGGAAGATGGGTGAATTTCCCCAATGAATTCCAAGCCCCATTGTTGAAAGGGTGACTCAACACTGATAGGATGTAAAGGCAGGGGAAGGAGTTTTCTTTTGCCATAAAAAATTTGACACTTATGGCAAGACATGACTAACTTCTGAGTGTTTGGGAAAAGGGTGGGCCAAAAGTGACCAGATCTGAGGATTTTGTTTGCTGTGGCCTTCCAGTAGAGGTGTCCTCTACATTCTCCTTCATGCAGCTCATGTATGATTTTTCCTGCATCATCTTCAAGTAAACATTTAAGAAAAATTCCAACAACATTTGTCCAATATAATACCCCATCTAAGATGCAATAACTTAAAGCTTTCTGTTTCAAAAATCTAGCTTTAGTGTTAGACAAAGAAGGAGGGGCATTCAAATACAAAAGCACATAAATGATTTCATCATACCAAGGAGAATTCAAAAATGTTTCTTCAATTAAAGGGGTAGTGATTTCTTCTACTTCTTCCAACACATCTACCATGTTCATATCTAGTGCTTGTAATTTTGACTCGGCCATGAGTTTTGCTAATCCCTGCCCTTTAATCAGTTTGGTGGGCCTGATTTCTAAGTCATATTCAAGAATAGTTGCAATCCATTTTCCCCTTTTACCATCAGGGTCTTGACTTAGAATATCCTTGACAAAAGTATGTGGAACAAAATCAATTATGTGTGAGTGTAAAATGAAGACTCTAAAGTCCTTTAATGCTTTCACTAATGCTAAGGCTTGCTTCTCCATGATGTAATATTTGAGAGGAGCATCTCTTAAAGCCATACTAAAAAGGATATTTGTTGTTCTTGCCCCAAGTAATTCTTTTGAAGTAATACTATAGCTATTGTATGTTCAAATGCAAAAGAAAAGATATAAAAGTATTTGGTGAAATCTGGACTAATTAAGAGTGGTGTTTGAGTGAGAGCTTGTTTAACCAGTTCAAATGATTGTTTAGTTTGTAAAGTCCATTTTACACCTACCTCTTTCTTAAGCATGTTTGTAATTTTTTTCAATAACTCAGCAAGGTTGGGGATAAACCTCCTTAAAAAAATAATCTTCCCAATGAAAGATTGTAATTCTTTGAGGCTTCTTGGATGGCTGATTCCATGAAAGATTGTTTTTCAATATGATAGCAGAACATGAAAACTCTAGGAAAGATAGATAGAAAGGGGAAATGTTAGATTCATTGGGAAATGGAGTCAAGAAGAGGTTTATGACAAACTCATCAATGGATATGGGATATCAGAGGGAAAATCTAACTTGGCCACAGGATCCTTTGGTTTTGTGAATAAGATGGACATCAATGATTTGGAAAGAGAGTTTGAATTCTCAACAAAGGGAATTTCAAAACATAACCTGAACAATAAAGAGGTATTTGATAGACAGGGCTAACCATGAATTCTACAAACCACACTTTAAGTAGATAATGACTTCAAAAAAACTTTTAAAATGAAATCTAAGATTCGGGAGCACATCCTATTTCCTCAAAGATTTTATTTCAAATGACTTTATAAAACATAAAAGATTCACTGATAATTGCAGTCATAGAAGAGGGAACACCTAAAAACATCTATGATCACAACTATAAAGACCTTTAAAACAATTTTTCAAGCAAGGACAAAGGGCATGATCGAAATAGACCTCCTTGGCTAACTATAAACAATGGTACTTCAAAGGGAGACTTCAAAAATAGTTTTCAAGTGGCAGCAGACAAGCAGGGAAAACCATAAATCATGCTGAAACCAACTATTTGAACTATTAGAGAAATAAACAAGCATGAGGACTAAAGAGAGAGATTAAAGACTCTAAAATACCTCAGCAGAAGAAAACATAAAACAGTGAAGGAAAAATAGGTCTAAGGTGCTTCTAGGAGTCATTTCTTAGTCTAAACTTTTCATTCATTGTAGTAAGCATTTATGGAACAAAATGAAAATAGGAAAAAACATCAAACAGTTTAGAATACTTCACCAAAATCCAAGCTTATGGATCCAATAATAGAGCCTTCTCAAGAAAAAGCATGCAACAACATCATCAGGCTTCCAAGACTTCGATTTCTTCCTCAACTTTCAAACAGACTATGTATTATTTCAGAGAGTTTCAATATTACAACTAGTGAACAGTCAACCAACAACTTCTCATCTTCTTAAGAAGTATTTATAGAAGAAATAAGGAGGTGGAAGAGTTTTTTGGATTGAAGTGTAATAAATTCTACACTAAATGCAACTCCTAGCCTTGAAAACCATGCAAGGCCTAAGGGAGGAGAGCATTGAATTATGATTATGTTCCATTTACTTTTTTTCTGTCTTTTTAGGCTTAATATGCAAAAAGATTGACTTCGAGGCCTATTTATCCTTTACAATAACTTCACTGACAGTTTAGAATTTTTTATTTCTTTGGTAATAACTGTTCAAGTGTCTTTATGCAAATATCTTCAAATTGGGCAATAAGTAGGCCTTTTTTTGATTTATTAAGCCTGCAGGTGGCTCTTTGGTAGCTGGGGGATTCAATTAGCCTGTTTGATGTGGCTCTGAGGTGTCCTTGGACTAATATTTTCCTCTGTTTTTTCCTAAAACACCTTTAATCTGTCTTTGATCTATGTTTAGGCCTTTGATTTGCTGAGTTTGTTGTGATTTAATCCCTCAAAAATCGTGTTAAAAACCTTTAATCCTTGATTTCTACTTTGATTTTATCCTTTGACACTGATACTCTTTATTCTCCTGTCTTTAATGCCAATATTATTCAAATAATGGAAATTTACTGTGTTTTTGTTGCTTGTGCAAGTGCGCAGAGGGTTTTATAACATTATCAGTGCTCATGAGGCACAGACAAATCGTTGGTTGAACCCTGTAGATTCATTTTCTTCATTGATAGTGCCCTTGGGGATCATCATCCCCGACCTTTGATTTACTTTAAAACTATGGAGAAACCTTAAAAACATGCACAAAACGAGCAAACATTAAGAAAATCCATGAAGAATAGGTCAAAGGGTGCTTTGGGCATGAGAATAAATCGTGGCCATTGGATGAAATCAACAAACAGTCGAGACCACTCGATGGGTTTAAATGGTGAGGCAATTGGGTAAACGGTGGGAAGATTAAGTTCGGGCTATCGATTTAGATCGATCAACGACCAGGATTAATCGGGATTTCAAATGGTGGGGAGAAATGTAATGGGGGGGAATTTTTGATTGGGACCATTGATATTCAGAGATCAACGGTGGAGAAGTATTGGTGAAATGCCCAGGAAAATGTGTGATGGAAAATGAACTGGGGGGAAGATTTAATCAAAACCGTCGATCTACGGAGATCGATGGTGGGAAACAGTCGATGAGATGGCCAAGAGAACAAATGAAGGAGCAAAGACTTGGGGGTTTAATGAAATCTGGGTCATTGGATTAAAATGATGGACGACAGAGATTAAAAGGTGAAAAATTAATGCAGTGGAGAAGGTGGTTTGGTGGAAAACCAGAATGGTTTTCGCACAGCTCTGAGGTGGTTTTGAAATTTGTAAAAAAAAAACGTGATATGGGTCAGCGTTTGACACGTGTCTTTTTAATACCGCCCATTTCGCGTAGTTTTTTGGCATTAACATTCAGACGTAAAACTACGTGATATGGCATTTCAATCATTGGATGAGGGGTATCATATCCAATGGTGCGGATCGCACGCGATGGAGGGCAAGATGTACAGGCGGAAAAGATGAGTGGGGTCAATGGCGGTTTAGATCCTGACCGTTGGATCATGGGAATAGACGGTCGAGATCTGTCGACGAGGGAGAAATGAAAAGGGTGGGGTTTGAAAGTAGAAGAAATGTGGACCGTCCGATCAGAGAAGATCAATGGCGGAGATTTGATCATAGGATCGCAATCGACGGGAGGAAAAGGCAAAGTGACAATGTAATGCGCCGATGCAATTGAGCGCGGGCCGTTAGATCTAAGAGAGATCAACGGTGGAGATTTAATCAGCGGGTGAGATGGTAAGGGCCTTTGAGCGGAGTGTGATTTAATCTGAGCTGCCAGTTATTGTGGATTCGACAGTCTAGATTAAATCGGTGGATCGGAGGAGAAGGGTTCATCACATCGGAGTTTTCGAGTTTGCGACGCGTGATTAAGCGCTAGCGTCGGATTACAAGGATGATCGACGGCTGAGATTAGATCGCAGAATCGCATCGGAACAGGACAAAGGATTTTTCAATTTGTGATGGGAAGAACCTTGTGATTGTGATTTAGCTGACACCCATTGATCTGCAGAGATCGTCGGCCTAGATTTATTTAAACCTTTTCATCAGGGAACAAAAGAAATCAAAGGAAAGTCGGGTTTTGAAAGGGTTTTTAAGCCTTTAGCGCCTGGTTGCAGGGCTCTAAGTCATAAGCGGAAAAGGGGCTGGGGATAAGTCTGAAAGGGGCTTAAGGCCTTTAAAGTGTAAAAGGTGATTTTTAGACCAGAAAACAGAGTTTTTGAGCAAAAATTGGGGTTCTAGTAGAGGAAAAAGGAGTTTTTAAACCAAATGTTAGGAGAACAAAAGGTGTTAAAGGGATTTTGGAATAGTTTGAGGCCAAAGTGAGGGTTTTGTAGAGGAATTTGGTGGGAAAAGAATGGGTGAAAATGGAAGTGTTGTAGGAGTGAAAATGATGGAAAATGAGGCCTTTTAAGCAGTTTTATCTTGGTAAAAACAATAGATTTTATAGGATTATGAGGGAAATAGCAGTGAATATTAACTTAAAGGTTAGTTATCTTCATAAAAACTTCAAAGATGATAGTTTTTTGAAAGGGAATTATCTCTTGAAGTTTTGAAGACAAAGTTTAGCCTCTTTCTTGGTATAACAGAATTTATCAGTGGCTAACATCAGTTTAGGATATTGTTGGTTATGCGATCATCTGTTTGGTTTTGACTCCTTGGTACATGTGTGAATGTAATATAGTCAAATTTTTTTCTTAATCTTTTTGCACACAAATATTTTCTAAATAGATGTGTATCTCTTGTCTCAAATGTTTGGTTTAATTGTGACACTACTAACTGGGAATTGAGGTAGATATGCATATGGCATATGCCCTAATGGAGGGCATTGCACATAAGTTCGATGACGGTGTCATATTCTACCTAATTGTTTGTTTCTGAACCGATACACACACCATTTTATCAGAGTGGAGAAAAATCAGGGTGGTAGATGACCTAGGCAGCTATGGCTAAACTTTGAGGCCATCTTGATGCTCCATCAACAAATCTAAAATAAGGATCAAGTTGATGATCCATGGCAACACTTTGAGCGTGTTTAATTAGTATCGTGGTCAAAAATTTCATTGTTTGGGTTTGTGTACATTCACTCTAGGGAAGGGCCATTTTGGCCCTTATTGGTAGAATTTCTTAAGGTATAAGCCATTGATGGGGTTGTTGAGGCATGTCCCATCCGGTTTCGTCAAGATGTATGCCCCTTATCGAAAGTTGTTGGAACGGGGTTCCCTAAGTGAGTTTTTGATATAATTTTGTATTAATTGGTCTTGTGTAGGGGCTTTGGGGCAGATCAATTCCCCTAATGCTTTGTAATGGGTCAAAGGGTAGACCTAGAGTCTGCAAACCATGATTTGCGGACCATAGGATAGCAAAGGCTACGATGATATAAATAGATAGATAGGTGGGTATAGAAAGTAAGAAGAAGTAAGATTGATTCTATGTACGAACTGTTGAGATCTGTTTTGGGCTATTGTGGGTAAGAACTCCTGCTGGCTGTGTGCATAGAGATCCTCAGTCCTGTTGTGTGTGGACCCCGCTAGCTGTGTACGCGGGTGGTTTGTAATTTGGTTTTGGATATTAATGAATGAAAAATCTATTGAAGTATCTTGTTGCTATCTGAACTAGTTGTGTTTATTAATGAAGTGCCTCTGTGTTATTTGAATAAGGTACGGATGTACCTGCGATAGATGATTTAGCTGTGATTATAATGTTCTATGGTGATAATTGTTGATGTGCACGTGGATGCGAATGTGTTGATCAGATATGTTAATGATAAGTAGCTATGTTATGATTATATTGTTAAAGGCTCTATAATAGGATTGTTTTTTGTGTGAACCTGACAGAACTCAGCAAGATCTGCCTCAATTACCTACTCTTTCTCAGGGTGCGGAAACTTGGTTTCAGCACCCACCCATACTACTTCGGGTGAGACCTTGACCTGCAAAAGTAGGTCATTGCCAAAAGGGCCAGTAGTATAGGGGTTTGTTGGAAAACCTTAACTCCAAACCTAGGTCAGGACCCCTAAAGCCAAAAAATGGTTCTGTTGTCGGGACCAGGAGCATTTTGAGAGAGAGATCAGGTAATGCCACGAGGTCGTTGGAGACCTAAGAAATTGGAGGTCGAAGATTGATTTGAAATACATATTTAGGAATTTTCTGTAAAAGATAATTGCAACACGAAGCTAACATCTGAGAAGTGTAAGAACAAATACATTTTCACCGAAGTATATGAAATTTTGTTTGTAACTTTTGTACACGAGCTCTAGGAGTGGTTCGCAAGGCTCGTAGAATTCCATACGTGTTGGAAAGATGATCAGATTACGTAGTGGACTCTAAAATTGATTCAACAGTTGGAGAATAATGACAACACGATCACCCGTGTGATAGATCGCTGGGTGGATAGCGTGCTAGGAGGGTTTGTAACATAATCCACAGTCGATCAGTTCATATCCTACTCTTAGGTGTAGTAGAGGTTCTTCAAAGGATTTCGGGGTAAGTTTTTGCGAACATTTCCATTGCTAACTAAAATATTACTGTGCGCAAAGGGAATTTTGTGCAACCACACTGAATGAATGACCTCTGATTAGAGAGATAGTACAATACAAAGTGGTAAGTACTACCGAAACAACCGAGAGGGGGATAGATCCATCTATATCCCATTAAGAGAGTTGGTTGTGCATGCAGGAAGTAGTCTACTGGCTACACCACCTTCGAGTCAGCATAAGGGCGAGAACTCCCCCACACCTCCGCCACCATCGGAAGAAGATATGGCTGCACACATGAAGCTACCCACCTTCAAGGGTGTAGGAGACAAAGATATGAACTGATTTTGGCTTGTAGTGGAATCAGTATGGACTGCGCAGAATGTGGCTAGTGATGCTGTAAAGAGGGCGCAACTATCCCTTGCCTTTGAAGGAAGGGCCCTGGATTGGTACATAGGGTACGTAGGCTAGCATGTAGATCCATCTATTCAAGAGATTAAGAATTCTTTAAAACAACATTTCTGGAAGCCTAAATCCTACTCTTAGCTAGTGGTTGAACTGAAATACTTTAGACAAGGACCCATTGAGTTGGTATGGGAGGCTAATCAGTGACTGAAGAAGGTTATCAAGGATGGGGAATTTCAGTATGATGATAGATAGCACAAGGAATGGTCCATCGCCATGCTATTACGTCACCTGCGCGAGCCTATGGGTCAGCAAGCGATTAAGATGCAAGAGAAAGCCTTAGAGATTGCTATGAAGCTGGAAGTTGCGCCAAGTGATGATGCCCAATTTTGGGTACAACAGATCTAGGGGCAGATGGAGGTAATGCGCCTCGAAATCTAGAATCTGTAAAAAGAGTGAGGAAAAGAAGCTAGCCCATACGTATGGTGCATAATATGCAAGGTTTCTAGCCACACCAAGGATCAGTGCCCTCTACTGGAAAACTACATGCAGATTGGGG
This sequence comes from Pinus albicaulis, assembly GCA_034641835.2. Lineage (NCBI taxonomy): Eukaryota > Viridiplantae > Streptophyta > Pinopsida > Pinales > Pinaceae > Pinus > Pinus albicaulis. The sequence goes on from CM076570.1 coordinate 1,406,026,092, forward strand.
GGCCCAGCCCATTGCGTTCTAAAGAGACTGCAGGACCAAGCGGCCCAAGGTTATGGTGCACTGACTGTCAGGTAACTGGACTACATGATACCAACCACTTCCCCTGTCTTAGTGCTTATGTCCCAGAGTTGAAGCAACAATAGTACTGATTCTCCTCATCTGTGGGACATGACAAGCATAATTGCCAGACATATGACTTAATGATAGACTGCGGAAACCTATACAAAGTATAGGCTAACCCTTCTTCACCATTATCTCCCTCAAGTAGAGGAGGCTCCCTAGCCAGAGGTAGGCGAGGGGGAAGAGGTGGAAGTGCAAATCGGGGAAGAGGGAAATTGATCTGTTATAACTATGGAGAAGTAGGACACTTCGCAGGGGACTGTCTGAACCCTGAATGAAAATCTTGTCAATATTGTAGACAATTAGATCATGTGATCAAATATTTTCCAGTACTGATAGTGAAAATGTAGGAAAATTAGCAGACACCAATTCAGAATGTGCAAAGGGTTAAGGTAGAACCTCGTGATGAGGGACCCAATATTAATTTCATAACACGCAGTGACATGGCTACTAGAGGAGATGAGGAAAGAGCTGCCACTAAAAGCTGTTATCAAACTGGAAAGCTTGGACCTATAGAAGGAGAAAGAAACCTTCATCGAAGCTCACAAAGACTTTACCAAGGATGAGGAATCTACTTCCAGGGCTCCAACAAACCTAAGAGCGGATGATGAAGTTAAACCATTCTTACAAGCATGTATGAAGCTACTACACAACCAGAAGGCAGTAGAAAATATTGAAGCACTGATAGACATTTGCGTAGACAAAACGAACCTTCCCACAAAAGTTAAAGATGTTCACAAACTATACAAGAATAAGAAACGCACTGGTCGGGAAAGGCGGCTAACAGCGTAGATGGGAGATTATGAAATGGATCAGGTCCTCTTAGATCTAGGATCTGATACGAATTTCCTGCCCAATAAAACATGGAAAAGGATGGGAGAACCTAAGCTGGAATGGTCTACTATATAGCTTCACATTTCTAACAAACAAAATATTATACCATTGGGGAGACTGTCAAAGCTTATGGTAGATATCGCAGGGGTTAAGGTATGTGTGGATTTTGAAGTAATTCAGATTGTGGAAAACACGGACCCTTATCTTCCACTCCTAGGACTACACTGGGCTATAGACATGGGAGGCATTATCAACTTGAAGAAAAGGAGCATTGTTTTTTAGAATGAGGATACGAGAGTGATAGTCCCTCTAGACCTTGCAGAATGGGAGCGGTATACTGAACCTATGCGCGCAAAGGACGACATGGATCATATATATAAAATAACCACCCAGGATGAGGATTGGATTAATCCTACCACTGATGGTGTGATTTGCTGGGAGAAAGACAATGAATGCCTCTCTGACTCTGATGGGGAGATTGGAAATTGGCAGAATCAGCTAAATGATGTATTTGTGCTACAATGTCATAGGATCACGAAGAGCTTTTAGCGTATCTCCTCAGAGGTAGGAGAGTTGCCTTACTTTGATGGTTCTGGTAGTATGAGGGATTTCCTGAGAACATTTGAAGCAGAAGTTCAAAAGGATAGAAGAATGTGGGCGCTTAATCTAGCCATGCGTGAAACCCCTACGCGGTGGTGGGAAACTCATAAGGGGACGTTTTAGGATTGGGAGGAATGTCGCGAAATGATGATACTATGATTTGACCCTCTAGTTCACCTACATATGGAGAATTTTATTGGCCAAGGGGACTTGTGCAAGCACATAGCCACATGGATGGAGGTGTGGTGCCAAAGGACCAAGCACAAGTGGGTCCATCTATTCGTTCATGCCTTGGGACAAATTCCCACTGCATGGTATCTCGATGCAGAGATACATCAGCGTACCCGCCACTGGGAAATCATGAAGGACAATTTTTTTGGGATGTTCGGGTTGATAGGTGGAACTGAGGCATTAAACAAAGCTCTGCAGGATATAGAAGCCCTCGTATTTGATGAGTCGCGCCCTCGTGTGGAGTAAGGAGCACTAGCTTGGGACACGCAGATGCAGGATATTGTTAACTGCCGCAATATATCAATGGAGGAATGTGACGAAGACCTACGAAATATCACTATTCCAGAATCGAAGGGTGAACGCACAGTTGTTGAACCCCCATTGCAAACCATCGATGTGACCAAGCCTCTTAAGCTAATGGAAGTCAACATTGGAACAGAAGAGCAAGCCAAGCTAGCTAATATTGGGGACTACTGGGATGACGATACCATTGGGAAAGTCATGGAGCTTCTCATGGAGTACCAGGACCTATTCCCTACGAAATTCTTAGAACTCAAGGGTATTATAAGGGACTTGGGGGTCGTGCGCATCACTTTAAAACCAGATGTGTGCCCTGTTAAGCAGCAAAATTTTCGATTGAACCCCAAATATAAGCAGAAATTCAAGGAAGAAATTGAAAAAATGCTAGCCTTAGACATCATCAAACTGATAGAACAGTCCGATTGGGTGAGCCCTATGGTGGTCTAGAAGAAAAAGAGTAAACGAGAAATAAAAATCTATTTTGACCTATGCAAACTGACTGATACCTATGTACATAATCCCTTCCCTATGCTATTCTCTTATGAAATTCTTAATAGTGTGGGAGGGCAGGAAGCATACTCGTTCACTGACAGGTTTTTGGGCTACCATCATATCAGGATCGCACCTAAAGATCGTAGCAAAACTACGTTCTCCACTTAATGGGGATCCTTCTAGTACACCGTTATTCTGTTTGGGCTCAAAAATGCCCCTACCATCTTTTCATGGGTAGTGGTCGTAGTATTCAAGGATTTCATCCACAAGTTCTTGGAGGTATATTTTGATGATTGTACAGTATTTGGTTTGGTAAAGAAGCACGTCTCGAACCTGCGCATGATGTTGGATGCCTGTAGAAAGCACCATATTTCCCTGAATATTAAGAAGTGCATATTTTTCCTACCTTTCAGGATCTTGTTAGACCACATTGTCTGTCAGCAGGGACTGATGGTTGACCCTACCAAGGTAGCAGTTATCGTCAACCTAGTAGTCCCTACAACTGAGAAATATTTGAGCTACATCCTTGGGCATACAGGCTACTACAAGAAGTTCATTCAAGGGTACGCACTAATCAAGACACCCATGGAGAAGTTGCTAAAGAAGGATTTTTTTTTTTTGGGATGTGGAGTGTCAAAAGAGCATTGAGTTGCTCAAGGAAAATCTTGTCTCTGCACCTATCCTCATATTTCAGTAATGGACAAAGGTTTTCCGTGTCCATTTAGATGCTTCAGCGATTGACTTGGGAGCTATCCTTATGTAGCCTGGGGAAGGGGACATTGACCACCCAGTTGCATTTGTTAGTATAAAACTCTCTAGTGAAGAGCGTAACTACTCCACTACTGAGCGCGAGGGGTTGGCCATTATACATGCCCCGCAGAAATACCGACATTATATGTTGGAAGAGCACTGAAAAATGTTCACAGATCACTCAAATTCGAAGTACCTGGTGAATAAGCCTCTGTTGGGGGGGAATATTTTCCAATGGCTATTACTATTCCAAGAATATGATTTTGAGATCATCGTGAAGCCAGGGAAACTAAATGCAGGGCTAGACCACTTGTCCCAAATCGAGAGTGGTCAGGAACCGACCAACCTAAAAGAAGGATTGCCCGATGCACAACTACTTTATATTAAGGTGGTGGATGCGCACTTCCCCGATATCATTCACTTCTTAACTACGGGGATGACACCTGCAAAATATTTGGTACAACAGAAAGAAGAGTTGGTAACCCACATTGCGGACTTTACAATCATAGCGGGCCACTTGTATAAGTTGGGTGTTGATGAGGTACTGCAAATATGCATTCTATAACATGACAGAAAATCCATCTTAGCAGAGGCTCACGGTGGCGTAGCAAGGGGTCACTATGCAGGGAAAGTGATGGTGCAGAAGATCTTAAGAGCTGGGCTATGGTGGCCCACACTGCATGGTGACTCTCATGACTATTGCAAAGCTTGTGACACATGCTAAAGGACAGGAAGACTATCACGCAGGGACAAAATTCCCTTGCAACCACAGATGGCCCAGCAAGCATTCGAAAAATGGGCCATAGACTTCGTTGGGCCCATCACCCCACCAGGGAAGAAGATAGGTGCCTTCTACATCATCACTACAACTGATTATGTCACCAGATCGGTTGAAGCACAAGCTATAAAGGATTGTAATGTAGACACCATTGTGCACTTTATGTTTGAACATATTCTAAACAAGTTTGGTTTTTTGAAGATCCTGATCAGCGATAGAGGTACGCATTTTGTTAATGAAACTATATAGGGTTTGACTGAAGAATTTCGGATCTACCATACAAAAATTACCCCATATCACCAACAGGCGAATGTAACCATGGAAGCTTTTAATAAAATTCTATAACAGGCGCTGACCAAGATTTTCAATGTCAATCGAAGTGATTGGGATGTGTGCATCTTGTCATTCCTTTGGGCCTATCGAACCACCTGTAAGAATTTTACTCGGAAAACACCATTTTGGATGGTTTATGGAAAGGAGGCCATTATTCCCATGGAATATATTGTTCCTAGCCTGCGCATCATAGCCTTTACAAAAATGGCAAAGCCTGATATCATGGAGGAACGCTTAGCGCAGCTAGTTGCCTTGGAGTAAGTTCGATTTATTGCTAACTTTTATTAGCAAGTTCAAAAGGCCCAAGAAAAAGAATGGCATGATAGAAATATTCGGTGAAAGATCTTTTCAGAGGAGAATTGGTCCTACTGTATGATAGCCAGTTTGCGAAACATCTGAGGAAGTTCAGTCAGCACTGGCTAGGGCCCTACATGGTAAAGGAAATCACTAACATAGGAGTATTCTCGTTAGCAACACTGCACGATGACATTGTACCAGGATATGTTAATGGCAGTCAGCTCAAACCATATCAGGTCAAATGACTATATGTTCGGAGTAGCTGTATTGAGCGGAATACGCATAGGGAGGAGGAAAAACGCAGGCAAGCCCGTTATATGCGCAGGGGTCAATTAGAGGTCTGGAAGACTGGGGAGGTGCGCTAGAAGTAGAGGGGTCAATCACATGTCTGGAAGCCTGGAGAGGTGCGTTGGGAGCATAGGGGTAATACACAATTGAGAAAACTAGCAACTGGAATAGTAAAACTAGGTAAAACAAAAATTTTACCGTTGAAAGGAGCGGTCAGTCAGCAATTAATGAGGAAATTTCTGAAGATTTTTTACCATTTTCTTGATGGTGATTTTTAGATAAGCCTCATCCAACCATTTTTCTCTCTCCAATGATATTAAAGAAGGAGGTTAGATCAGAAGTGGGTTTCGTGCATTCTAAAAATCTCGTGCTTTGCAAAATTCCATAACTGTTGTGCTCTATTAATTTCTGGGTGGGTCTTGGCTTGAGGGGTGTTGACCCATGTTCAGAAGTCAAGGTTTTCCAACAAACCCCTATACTACTGGCCCTTTCGGCAATGACCTACTTGCACAAGCCAAGGTCTCACCCGAAGTAGTATGGGAGGGTGCTATAACCAAGTTTCCGCTCCCTCAGAAAGATAAGGTAATTCGAGGCAGATCTAGGTCGCAACTTATTAGGATCATGTATAATGAGTCTATTCACAACTATTTTAACAATGTAATCGATATATAAACATAACAAAGCTATCAGATCTAATCAGTACATTCGCATCCACGTGCGCATTACCAAATACCATCATAGAGAAATATAAGCACAACCAATATTAGATCACAGATATACTCATGCCGATTTAGATAACACACGGATACTTCAACTATACTTCGCATTCATTAATATCAAGATCCACTTACAACCCATACACAGCCCGCACACATAGCCTAGCGGGGTCTGCACACAACATGACTCAGGATCTTCGCGCACACAACCAGTAGGAGTCCTTAACCAAAAAAACCCAAACAAATATTAACAGTTCGCACGTAGCATAAATCTATCAACTTGCTTACTTCTTAGACCTAAATATCTATCTATTTATAATATCGTAGCCTTCACTATCCTATGGTCCAAAATCATGGTTTGCGGACCCAAGAGCTACCCTTTAACCCATTACAAAATATTAGGGGCTTTTACTCACCCCATAATCCCTACGCGGGACTGAATTTTACAAAATTGTACCAAAAACGCAGGTTAGGGAACCCTGTTCCAACAGGCCCCAACACAATCTTGTGACTCATCCCGAGTCACTACGGTCATGGGGTTTGCATCTTTTCCTGTAGCTGCTTGATCGCATCAACCAGCAGAGGCAACGCTCCTTCACTCTACGTGGCAGCATTCTAAGCAATATTCGCCAACTTCTGCGAAGTTGGACCTTCTATAGCAGCCATGACACTCTCCAACGTCTGGCTCAGTTGTTTGACCGCAACATCTACTTCCTAAGCTAGCTTGAGGGCTTCATTGGCCCAAGGCTTAAGGTGGTCACTAAGAACCTTCATTTTGTGATGGAGCTCTTCAAAGTCCTCCCAAAGTGCGTGGCTGGTACAAACTCGTGCCAGGCGCTGAGCTAGAACCAAAGTGGGCATAGTAGCTTTGAGCTATTCAAACTGTTCCTCCTTTTGGAGCAGCTTGTAAATAAAATCACAGAGGAGAGAGTCATGCTGCACCTAAGACCACAGCTGCATAGTTGTTTCCAACAGTCCTGTGCCCTGAGAAATTTGAGATGTAATAGTATTGGTGGCCTCCGTGACCAGAGAGGCTCGTTGGGCCCATACCTCAGGGGGTGTTTCTGGCTACAACTTGGCCTGTAAGGTAGCAATTTGATGTTCCATTTCTTTCTTGATCATCTGAATTTCAGTCCTCAAATCCCTTAGCACTTCAACAAGTCCCTCAATCTTGGCCTGGGGGGTGGTAGAAATCGGGATATCCTCAGTGACATCTACTCAGAGCCTACTGATTAGGCGTTACAGCTCTATCTGTTGCGTGGCGGTGAGGGTGCATGTAACCTGTGCTTGGGACACTTCAGTGGTCTTCTCCACAATCATTTGCTCAGATGTATTGAGCTGCTGGTGTAACTAGAGGTCTCTATGTTGAATTTATTCAAATATGGATGCGTGGAGGACCTGCAATGGTTCATGTGGCAGTCGGGCTAGATCCAATTGTACCTCTGCGTAGGCCTGGACTTGCGCTCCTAAGTCGGGTGGGCAAAGAAAGAATGCGGTGCTTGGGAGGGGGCAGAGGTGGCTTTTCGTTGCACTGATCAATGCGTTACTTGACACTGGGGCCAGCCTTTCCTGAATCATACTCATTTGCAGGGAGTCATTCTTGAGCTACAAAGCCTAGAGCTTATCTTGGAGTGTATCAATCGTGGCCTTCTACTGTTCTTCCAGAGCCAACCATTTGTCTTCTGCGGAGAGGGTCACTATGTCTTCGATTTGATCCAGGTCCTCTTCTGTCAGAGTAACTATTGTGTCTCGATCCAGCTATTGAGTTGGTTGCTTCTTCCGTGGTCCCTTAACAGGGTCACCCGTATGTTTCGTACCTCGAGGGGATTCATCACCTCCCGCATCCATACCCTTTATGCCTAGATCCTACTACGAATCCTTTTGCAATTATGGGTCCACTCCCTTCCCATTACTCTTTCCCTTCCTTCTGGTCTCCTTGGTGGTGTCGAGCGGGGTGACCTTCGTGGTGCTCGTACCTGTAGTGTCCTTCGTACCTGATTTGAAGCCGAGTTTCCAGTGTGGAGGCCAAGTAGAAATAAGGCGATCGATCTCCTCGTCAGCAACCATATATGGGAGTGATACCCATGCTGGATCCTTGTGGCCCTTGATTTGAACATTGCGCATTGTTACTTGAAACACTGCGATGCTCTTGTACTTGTGATAAATTGCTGGTGATAAGTGCAATTGGGAGTGAATGGCAGCTGCGAGCCTGCTCTGAAATAGGACCTAGAATACCTTATTATCTTCAATTCGCTTTTCATCCTTCGAATCCCACAGATTTTCATACCGTGCCCCTTCACACATATCCAGCTCTAGCTCGAGGAGGACCAAGTCTTCTAGGGCTTCCCATGCGACCAACGTAATAAGGAGCAGCAAGCAGGAGTAACAGAAGGTCCTTCCATGATCCTGGGCTTCACGCAAGTTCTCCAGAAATTCAGTGTGCAGGAACTGGGACTGGTCAAAGTAGAACACCTTTTCGTAGTGGCCGACCAACTGGATCACATATGCGGGGACCATGGCAACCTGGCAGTTTCACATCATCTTTCATGCTAACAACAAGGTGCCCATGAACGCACTGGGGTCGCTGATAATGTTGATCATGAACTCCCTACTGTTATGTTCAATGTGATAATCCTCACGCACCTTATCAGCAATCTATTGTTCATATTTCTTCCCGACACATTCCATGGGATTCAGCCCTTTCATTGGCAGACCAGTGATATGGTGAATGAGCACTATGTCTATGGGAATGCGGTCTTGAATCCATAAGAAACCATCATGGACCAGGGTGAGAAACTGTCAGACAATCCTGTTAGTGATATTGTAGTGGCTGAAATGAGGCATCCGCAGCAAGTTTAATAACCCGGACCCAGCCAATCCACTTACCCATGGCATAGGGAATACCTTTAGTACATCATCCTCCAATACCCTCTCCAGATATAATTCTGGGGCCAACTCAGGGAAGGCCTCCAGGTTTGCTAAGTCATGATCATCGAACTTGGCCATGTGGAGCTTACCAAAGGAGTCTCCAATGATGGGGACCTTGCCTGGAATCAGGGGCATCTGCAGATAGGAGTTCATCCCATTGAGATTCTTGGGCATGTGCACTGAGGGCCTGCAAGGCCATACATAGGGTGGCAGCCATGTTATTGGTTCAGGGATCTGGGCCTCTTCCTGTGTAGATAGAGCTCTCTTTAATGGGTTGCGCGAACACACCTATCGCACCGTTCATGGGGATTTCATGTTCCAAGGGGAAGTACGCAGCTTCACCCCATCCCACTTCGCAGGTCTCCCTGACCCTTTCTCCAGGCCCTTTCCCTTCCCCTTCTACTTTCCCTTACTTGGTGTGGACATAATCTCCTCAACTTCAGGGGTGACTTCTAGTACTTCCTCAGATTATTTCTCCATCGAGGCCACAGTCTGGGAAGATTCAGCGGGATTAGTCACAGTCATTATTGCGCGGAAAATGAACTTAGGGTGGCTATTATCAGAAGGGGAAGCATGCTCAGACATTAACAAGGCAAAATACTCACAAAATTTCTCAAAGCATAAATTGTTCAAGATACACGGAACACTCTTCTCAGTTATCCTTCTTCTTTTATAGCCTTGGAGATCAACGAATGGTTGGGTGAGGCTTATCAGAAACTTACCATCAAGTAAACGGTAAAAAATATTCGGAAATCAACTCATTAATTATTAGCCACCTGCTCCTTTCAATGGTAAAATGTGCTTTTTACCCAGTTTTATTGTTCAAACGACTAGTTTTCACAGCTGTAGATTACCCCTACGCTTCCAATGTACCTCCTGTGCTCTTAGCACACCCCTACACTCCCAACTCACCACTCTGTGCTTATATACCTACAATTGATACATGTGCATACCATGTTCCTCCCTGTGCATATTTTGCCCCGTACAGCTACTCTGGCCATATAGTCATTTCATCCGATATGGTTTGAGCCAGCTGCCATTGACATATCCTAGTACCATATCTTTGCGAAAGGTGGCTACCCAGACCGCTACTCTATCAGTAATTTCCCTTACCATATAGGGACCTAGCCAGTGCTGACGGAACTTCCCTGGGTGTTTCGCAAACTGGCTATCATATAGCAGGACCAATTCTCCCTCCACAAACATCTTTTGCCAAATATGTTGATCATTGCATGCCTTATCCCGAGCCTTCTGAACTTGTTTATTGAAGTTAGCAATGAGATGATCTTCCTCCAAGGCTACAAGCTGCACTAACTACTCCTCCATGATATCAGGCTCTACCATGTTGGTAAAGGCTGCGATGTGTAGGCTAGAAACAATATACTCCATGGCAATAATGGCCTCTTTACCATAAACCATCCAAAACGATTTTTTCTCAGTTAGCTTTTTCTAGGTGGTTTGATAGGCCCAAAGGACTGACAGGATGCGCACGTTGTTAGAGCATCATTTTTCACCCTCATGTGATTCATGATTGTATTTTTGGCCTTGGGAACCCATTCCTACAGACTTGGATAAAAATTCACAAAAAACAGTGTTTTAAATCCCATATGTAGATATGCCCAGACTTTTCCACGTGTATACCCGAGTCCCTATATACTTTTCCGCGTATGCCATTAAAATAATTAAAAAATATATAAAATTCCCTATTTTCAAGGTTGGGTTGATGGTTATCCAGTAATTAAACCACCCCAACCCGTGGCCAACTGTTTCCAACTGATTGAAACTACTTTGAGGGAGTATAAAAGCCTCTCATGTGCATGGCCTAAGGGAGAGAGAGAAATTATTGATATTATACTCTGTTGGAATCCCAATCCAAGTCTGATTTCCCGTGCCTCCTGCACTTACCAGTTTATTACAGGAAACCCTTGTTTCCTGGAGATGTTCATCTCTCTATATGTCATCTCGTGTGCACAAGTCCTGGAAGAATCTTAGCGAGGCAAGGGCGGGAAGGATCCGGACGACGGTTTGTTTGAAGATCGTAGAAGGATTCAGGTGATCTCTCCACTTTTTTAATGTACATGTTGTTCATAATATAGAAGAACCATCTTGTTCCCGAATTAACATGTCAATATCTACTTGCATATGTGAAAGGACTGTTATTTAAGCATTTATTATTGCGTATATGATGTTTCACATGGATTACACTGACATTTAGGGTAGATATATGTTGTACAACCAGATTTCCGTGGATGTTTCTCCTTGTTTTTCAGGTTAAGGAGGAAGAAGGGTTGCTGGGGGTTTGGACCCCGCGGGATCCACCTCAAACGTAGGACCTACGGGTGAGTTTTTTGATCTATTGTATCTAGTTTTTCGGGTACAAATATAGTTGCGTGAGTCCTTCTTGAATAGCATGCCCTGATCTGTGGAGGTTTCAACCCAAAAAACCTCTAGGGAGTTATTTCCCGAAACAAAACTGCGACTCCACTGGGGATCCATTCTTGTGATTCCCCTGTTGGGTGGTTTCAGCTGTTTTAAAGGTTTCTGATAGTTTTGATCATTATTTCTAGTCCAGTTAGTTTTTTCTCAGTCAGACTGAAGACCTGCTTCTTTATCCAGGCTTGATCATTTTTATTTTTCTTTTTTTACCTTTCCATACGTGAGTTTGCCTATACACAGTCGTGTATACCCGTTGTTTTCTATAAAGGAAGTCGCGTATACGCGGGTTTCCTTTACCACAGTCACGTATGCACGCTTGTTGCAAAACTGATAAGTAGCATATGCCTGGGAAAATTTTGAAATTTTTGATTTTATGACTTTTTGGTCTAGTCTACCTGTGGTGACCTGTTCCTGCAGTGTCTTTATAGTCTCTGGATTGTGTTGAAAGTGGTTATTGGTTTTTTTCTCTCTTGTTTGGTCGAAGACTGACTTATCTGGAAAATCTTGTTGTTTAGTGCTTGCATTTCTGGTTCGATTACCAAGATCTCTTTCTGGGGATTATTGGTTGTTCTGCTTAATCAGGACAGAGAGCTTCTGCTCATATACTCTTTCCTAACTTTATGTTTTGCATTGCACTTTAATTTTTGCCTGCTCTTTGGTTGGTTTTCTTGATTTCATTTGACTAGGTCTTGTTGCAATTTTTGAAGAGTCATTTTTGGTTCTTTGAAGTCTTTTTTGCTGCAAGATTGTGCTATTCTTCTAGGCTAGGATTATGAGTTTCTTGTCTTCCTTTTGCTCGTATGAATCTTGCTACTAAGTAGCACTATAAGATTTGGAGCATTTTTGTTGAAGTTTTGCTTGAAATTCGGGGATTGTTTGGCTTGGTAATTGGATAGTTTTCTTGGTCTTTTTGAAGTCTTCTTTTTATAAAATTCAAAAGCACAAAAACATTTTGTTTTGACTTTGCTTTTGTTTTGCATTTTTTTTTTCTTTTCATCTTTTGAAGCTTTGTTGAGATTTCTTGCCTTCGGTTTTTGACTTGATTTGGGAAGGGAATTTTCATTGGTTTCTTTCTCTTACTTCGAGCATATTTTGGTGTCTTTATGCTGAGAGTTTCTGATTTGGGAACTAGCTTTGTGGACAACTGGAAAAAGTGATAGAACTGAAGGATTCTTGGGAAATTTCTCTTTTCTTTGTTAGATTTTGCATCTTAGAATTGGCATGCTCTTAGTAATTTGGATTAGGTGCACTTAAGCATTTGTAGTATTTTTCATAATTTTTGCGAGTGTGAATTTGATATTTGAAAAGAAAAATTTATATAATCTCGTAGAACCCGTGTAGAAATTTCTTTTCATCGAAAGGCAAATACTGCATCTGCATGTAGTTTGGTTTTCATTAATTTCTTTTCTGCTTCATAAAACATCACGAGTTTCATTTCCATATCCCTTGACTTAATATAACCGCCAACTAAAATAATCGCAATAATCTAAAATCAACTAGCAAGTTTTTTAAGTGTCATACACCAACTAGCTAGGTTGTAGGGCCTTGGATTAAGTGAGTGGAGAGTTAACTCTCCAAGGCCACTCAAACTAAAACATAGAAGTTTATTAATTGAGTGAAATCCAACTCCGTTAGGTGGACCGGGAAAGCTCTCCTTTAGAGAGTCAAGTGCGAGGGGAAGTGAAGGACGAGAAGAGAGATACCCCCTCTCTGATTTGCTGGATCTTGCCTCAAGACCGTTCCGCCTGGCTGCTGACACGGATTGGTACCCATAGTTGCCATTCCTAGGTTCCACACACGTGACTATGGGGGGGAATACCCATGGTAACTGAGACAGACGTCGTATCACTTCTAGTAGTACTTCTGGGGGGTGCCCTGGTGAAGCTTTGGTACTTGTGCCGGCAAAGGCTATTGTTAGGAGGTCGGCGTAACTATTTCTGTTACCTTCACTAGTAGGCCTGCGCCATAATTATCCCAGACTACTTTCGGAAGGTCCTATATTTCACTTTCTCGTATTTTGGTGTCCGGTCCTAATCACCCGGAGCGGAAATACCTGAAGGTTGCTTGTTTGGTTGCATCTTAGGGATTTTTTGTAGTGAGTGCTCTTTGCTCCTAGCTTGCCTAGCTTTATACTTTTTTGGGTCTAATTAATCTATTAAAGTGGCTGATCAAGCACCTCGTCGATCGAGGAGAATTTGGGGGTTATCTCCCGAGACTGCTGAGCCTTCTTCAAGAAGGCGTAGGAGTAATATAGCAGGTGAATATCACCCAGTGGTATCTGATGCAGTGGAGAGAAATCCTTCGCCAGGGATTGAAGGTTTTATAGTTGGTTCTGGTGTTGGTTTCGAGAGGAGCATTTCGCTCGCCTCGAGAGTCTTATTTCCGCGAGAGTTAGAAATAGAAGTAGAGGAAGTACCTGAGTCTCCTTAGTCACTTCCATCTCCTCTTCCTTCTAATTATCTGTTTTTTGTTGAGTACATCGGACCTGAGTCAGAAATACCAGAAAATCCTCCATTTTATTCATACCTTTCGATGGCCACGACTGGGAACGCGGCTTCAGCTGTGAGTGCTGCAAGCATTCAGACTCCTGCTTCAGTAGAAGGAGGAGGCACAATTGCTATATCTTCAATTGCTTCTAGTACTGCTGTGTTTGGCTCTGGCTTCACCCAAGCACAAGCTTCTCAATCTGGTCCCTTTTTTTTGGAATGCCCACTAGTGGGATTCCTTCGTTCTCTTTTTCCACTGCTACATCTGCATCCATGTCCTCCATGGCTAGTGGGTCAGCTTCTTTTCAAGGGTTCCCCTTCGGAAGTGGGCATATTCCTAGTTTGAATCCTTCCTTAGGGTCTTTTCCTTTTACTTCCCAGACTCAGAGTTTTAACCCTTGGTTTGGAGGTCAGAGCTCGACTACCTTTACAGGTTGGAACCCTATCTTTACAGCAGTGGGGGCAGGGAATCAGTTTTACGCTGGTCAACAAGGGAATGTTTCTTTCCCTTCATCGAGGGCTTATCAGACCTTTTCCCCTCTTTCTAATGCTTGGAACCCCTATCAAGGGCTTTCCTCTTCATTTACTACTTTGGGGGGGGGGGGGGGGGAACTGGTCCGGTTTTTGGTAACTCTAAGTTGGGAGGGGGTCCTCTTTCCAAATGTCAGTCTTTGGCCCAACATTTTCACGTAGTTCTTTCTCAAATCAAGTTCAACTAGCATGTTATTCTTTTCGAATGTTGGGAATTTGGTATCCTGACTAATAGATGGAATCCTCAGTTCTCCTTCAGCATCTTTTCTGGAAACATTAAACTTGCCAGATTTGTTGAAATTGACGAATGATCCGATATAGTCCAGGGTGGCCTCCGGTTCCTACCAAACTACCTTCATACATTCCAAAGTTTGAAGGCAAGAATGGAGAGGACCCGGCTGATCATATCACCACTTTCCATTTATGGTGTTCATCTAACTCCCTGATCGAGGATTCGATTAGGTTGAGGTTGTTTCAACGCACCTTGACTGGAAACGCTGCCAAGTGGTACATTGAGTTAACTGGGGGCAGTTTTGCTACTTTTGGAGATCTGGCTACTATATTTCTAAATCATTTCCAGTTGCCTGTCCGTTATGATGTCGGGACTGAACTCCTAGCTAATTTTAAGCAGGACGACGCAACCCACATTTCTGATCATATTCAGGAATGGCGGAGAAGGAAGAGGCTCATTAAAGCTTATATTCTGGGAGAATTTCTTTTGGAATGGTTTTTGAAATCTCTGCTAGCAGATATTTCTAAGGATGTATCCCTCTCAGTGGTATTTTCCGAGGAGCAGGCTATTTTTAGGGCCCAACAGCTTGAATTGATATATTATCAGTCTGGTGTCCTTCATAAATCTTTTCCCGATGCTCCTCGCTCCAAATTAGACATATCCAAGACTAAACCCAGTCCTCATGGTGACGGACTTATTGGGTCAATCAATAGTGGTGCAGCTAACCTGCTTAGTCAATTGCAGCAGTTGTCTATACAATCTGCTTCTTCTGGTCAGGCTGTGCCTGCTGAGTCATCGCCTTCTCAATCTTTGTCGGTAAATGTCGTTCAGACTTCTAACCCTAAATAAAATCAACAATCCAAAGGGAAGAAGAAGGGATGGAACAATAATAAGAAAAAGGGAAAGAATGGGAAGGGTAATGCAAATAAATCCAACGAGCATGTTGGTGAGGGTCCAAAGGATAAAAATAAAGTGAAGTTTCCATGCAAGTTATGTGCTGGAGACCATCTTACTCACCTTTGCCCTAAAATTCAGGATGCGCAACGCTTGTTAGCTGAGCAGGGTTCTTCTAGTTCCCAGGCTGTGTTGACAAACCCTTTTCCCCAAGGGCAACAGGTAGTTTTTGGTGCGAATCAAAATACTGGGGCTTCCTCTGGGGGCACCCAGGAAGGGGAAATTCCATCAAACATATATATGATGAGTGCTCAAGCGGATATCACTGCGATATCTCGTGATTATGGCGAAGCTGAGTCTTCGAAAGCCAAGGGTGCTCCCGATGCTACTGAGCCACTTCATATTACGAAGGCTACTGTTGAGCCTATACCTCGGATGCCAAAAATATCTACTAAGTGTACGACGATTAATCCAAATGCCAAGGCTGCCCAGAACTACTCTATTGTGGAAGATCTGGCGCAGAGCCCTTGTGCCATGTCAGCTCTTGAGGTGCTCCAGTCTTTTCCGACTCAGCGCAATGCTTTTCTCGCTACTATTGGAGCTGTAGATCCAAAGAACTCTCTTGTGGCTACATTCGATATGTCTAATGTTAAAAAGAGACTCCCCCATCATATGGCTTTTCATATTAAATCATCGTACCGGAAATGCAATATTTTTCGGACGGTCATTGATGAGGGTGCTTCCACATGTGTGATGTCTCTCACATGTTGGAAGGGAATTGGATATCCTGCAGCTGTTCCATTTTCTACTCTTCTGACTGCGTTTTATGGTCATTCTCATAGACCGCATGGTATAGTCCCAGCTTTTCCCATCTGTGTTCGGGGCAAAACTGTAAATATAGAGGTTGAGATAGTTGATGCAAGCTTGGACTACAACCTTCTGTTGGGGCAAAACTAGATTTATGAGATGGATGTTGTTGCATCCTCATTATTTCGAATTATTTGTTTCCCTCATGAAGGGAGGATTGTTACGGTGGATCAACTGGACTATCCTCCTGTAGACCCGAATGCATCTACTGACTCAACTATTCCAAAATTGGATAATACCAAGCCGCCTGTTGAGAATTTAGGGGTTGGAATGTATTCTTCTTTGATGGGTACTTTCGATATTCCACCTCCTACTGTTCATATAAATGCAATTTCATCCTCCAGGGCTCCTATTCGAAGAGAGTTCTTCAGAACTAATTATTTTTTGGACCCTTGGACCTTACCTTCCCCTACTTCCACATTAGCGGAAGGTCAAGTGGGTGGAATGGCATTTCCAATGTCTGCAGCTGAGATTGCTTATCAGTCTATTGTTAACTCTATAGAGTCCATTCCAACTTCTCTTTCTCCTGAGGAGTTGGATGGTGATGTGGCTCCGGCTTGGACACTTAGTTCTTCTTCTGCCCAAGATTGCCTTGATACCACTCTTCCATCTGAAGAGGCCATCCTGGAAGCTATGACTGGTATAGATAGACCGCGGGATGACTTGCATCATCGGTCTTACTTCTTACCTGATTTGGGTGAAGTTGAATCAAGTTTTCCAAGTCCTGTGTCTCCTGGACCTGTTCGCCCAGTCCTGAACCCTTTAGCACCAACACAAGTATATGATGAAGGGAACATGGCTGTGATTTCTCCAAATATCCTGGTGAACATTTCCAGGGATCCCAATGTTACAGAAAATGTCTTCATCGGAGTTGAATGTTCCCTTGAAGAGATTCAAAATTACACCGATCTCTTTAAAGAGTTTAGGGATGTATTCGCTTGGTCTTATGAGGAAATTCCTGGTATAGATCCATCTATTGTTCAACATGAGATCAAGACTTACAAAAATGCTAAGCATGTAAGGCAAAAACTTCGTCCGGTCAATCCTAGGAAGGCTGCAGCTATCAAAGCGGAGGTGGAGAAGCTGCTTAATGCAGGATTTATTTTTCCTGTTCCTTTGATTGAATGGGTTTCAAATCTTGTTCCTATAGATAAAAAGCAAGGAATAATTTGAGTTTGCATTGATTTCAGAGACCTTAATAAAGAATGTCCTAAAGATAATTACCCCACACCATTTATAGATCAGATTATTGATGAGTGTGCCGGTAATGAGATTTTCTCCTTCATAGACAGTTTCTACGGATATAATCAGATTACTATCCGTCCTGAAGATCAGCATAAGACTGCCTTTATTTGTCCCTGGGGTACTTTTGCTTACAAGAAGATGCCTTTTGGTCTTAAAAATGCTAGAGCTACATTTCAGCGGGCCATGTCATATGCCTTCCACGACATCAAACATATTATCGAGGTGTATTTGGATGATTTAGCTGCTTGTTCTCGCAAGAGAATCGATCATCCTACTCACCTCCGTCAAGTTTTTGAACGGTGTTGTTTCTACAAGATTAGGTTGAATCCGAACAAGTGTGTTTTCGCGGTTACATCCGGTCGGTTATTGGGATTCATAGTGTCAAGGGAAGGGATTAGGGTAGATCCCTTCAAGGTTGAGGCAATACTTCGTTTACCTCCCCCGTCGTCTATTCGTCAACTTCAAAGTCTACAAGGAAAAGCTAATTTTCTTCGAAGATTTATCGTAAATTATGCAGAAGTTACCAAGGGATTTATGAGATTGTTGAAGAAAGGAGTTCCATTCTTTTGGGATGACTTCGCTCAGTGCTCATTCGATGCTTTGAAAAAAGCATTTACCTCTGCTCCTTTATTGAGTCCACCTGATTATAGCGGGGATTTCCTTTTGTATCTTGCAGCAGCAGAATCTACCATTGGTATGGTTCTGGTTCAGAAGGATGATGCTCTTGCAGAGCATGTTATATACTATCTTAGTCGAGGCTTGGTAGGACCTGAACTCCGGTATACTCCGATAGAAAAGCTAGCTTTAGCAGTTGTTCATGTTGTACAGCGACTTAGACATTATATTATTCTACGAAAAAATTATGTTTTGGCAGCAGCCAATCCATTTCAATTTGTTCTCAGTAGGCGAGTGATTGGGGGCAAATACAATAGATGGATTATGATTTTTCAGGAATTTGATCTTGATTTTATGTCTGCCAAGTCCAAGAAATCATTAGTTTTCGCGGAATTAATCTCTGAGTTGCCCTGTGGAGAAGAGATAGTCTATGATGAATCCTTCCCGGATGAACATTTATTTCTTATCTCTACACAAGATCCTTGGTATGGAGATATCATCGTATATCTTCAGACTGCGAAGTTTCCCTCTACTTTTTCGAAAGATGAGAACCATAAGTTGCGTCACTTGGCTAAACATTATTTGATTATTGGTGATGCCTTATACCGTCGAGGGGTTGATTCAATCCTGAGACAATGCTTAACTCTTGAAGAAGCTGAGGCTGTGCTGAATGATTGCCATAGTGGAGCTTGTGGTGATCATTTATCTGGGCTTGCTACAGCCCAAAAAATCTTGCGTGCTGGGTACTTTTGGCCTTCGATTTTTAAAGATTGTGTGGAGTCTGTCAAAAAGAGTCATTCGTGTCAAGTTTATACTCGAAAAATGCGTGCTCATCCAGCTCCTCTTTTTCCAGTCATTACTGTTGGTCCCTTTACAAAGTGGGGTATTGATTATACTACTTGTAACCCGCCTTCGGCTAAAGGTCACAAGTACATTATTGTAGTAGTAAACTACTTTACGAAGTGGGTCGAGGCTATGCCTACTTTTGGGAATGATGATGAGACTGCAGCTCTTTTTCTTTTCAATCAGGTTATTACTCGTTTTGGTATTCCTAGAGAGATTGTCACTGATCATGGCAGTCATTTTCAAATAGCATGATGACTGAGTTGGCTCTAAAATTAGGTTTATGGTAGGAGCATTCATCTCCATACTATCCTCAGGCCAATGGGCAAGTGGAAGCCGTAAAAAAATCCTTGAAGACTATTCTTCAAAGGACGATTGATAAAGCTCCATCCAACTGGCATATCATGCTGTATCCTGCACTTTGGGCATACCAGACGTCAGTCAAAACTGCAACTAGATTTACTCCGTTTCAGCTAGTTTATGGGTTGGAATATGTATTTCCCATTGAATGTGAGATTCCTTCTCTTAAGTTAGCTGTTGAACTCCTTCCTGACACTTCTAGTCTTGAAGAACATCTCTTTCATCTGGAACATCTTGATGAGCAGCGTCGAGATGCTGCCACGATGAATGAGGCGCACAAGAAACGAGTCAAAGTCCAGTACGATAAGGCGATCAAACCTAGGGTTTTCTCAGAAGGCGACCTCGTTTTGGTCTATGCCCAAGAGAAGGATGCCCTCGGGGCAGGAAATTTTAAGTCTATGTGGTATGGCCCGTTCATCATTAAAAATGTCCTTAAGAAAGGAGCGTATACCTTGGTTGATTTCGAAGGAAATGACTTGCTGGAGCCTAGAAATGGGCTCTATTTGAAAAAGTATTATGCCTAGGCTTCGGCCTGGCATTTTTCTTTTGTATATAGTAGTTTTTTTTTGTACATAGTAGTTTTGTTTTGTACATATTTGGTTTTGGTCTTTGATGTGATGGTGATGTTTTTTATCTGCTTTGGTAGGTTGTGTCAAATGTCATGAGTCATTATGGTTTCGTCGATGGGACTAGTAGACACACCCGGAACTTGGCTTCCGCGGCTTGGATGCTTCATCATCCATCCGATCAGTTGTTAGTATCAAGAGGAATCTGCATTGGCCCTACTTCCAATAATATAGCAGAATACACTGTAGTTATTTATCTACTGTCAGAGGCAATATCTTTGGGTGTTGATTCGTTGGTAGTTTTCTTGGACTCCCAACTGGTGGTGTCATAGTTGAACAATACTTATCGGGTTCAAGATCCATTTTTACTCTGGTTGTTTTTGAGGGTACGTTTGTTACAAAGATCATTCCAATTTTTAACATTCAGTCATATTTCTCGAGCTGACAATTGGATGGCAGACTCATTAGCTAATCAAGAAATTGATTAGCATATTAACCATTCCATGCATTAAAATTTAATTATCAAAAACATCATACATTTTTTTTTCATACATTTGTCTCATCACATCAAAAATCGTTGTATATATATCAGAGTGTTCAAAAAACTATACAAAATTTGGGCTTATGCTCGATCATGTTCAGTATCAAAAAATATACAGTCATCCGATAATCACATCTATCTAATCATGTGGTCCTTGCCCAGTATTCGTGTTCCTATAGAACATGACTGCAGTAGCGACACGGCGGAATAACCGCACCTAGTCACGTGATACTCCTACTACCCGTCTCTGGATAGCCTCAGGAAGATCTTCCACTGCAGCCATAGGCACTTGGCGGGTTAAACCCTCCAAGTTCCTTTCTACGACATGGAGGGTTCTATTTGGGTCCATTGTATTTGCTTCGCCTCTGCGGCGCTTATGCCGTGGGTAGCCCTCAGGTCGGACTAGTCCAACATCTGTATCATGGTCGTCATAACATTGTAAGTCATTTGGAATCCAATCAAAAACATGTTTAGTTTTTCACATATATTGAGAAAATCATAAAAATCACATAATTAAAAAATTGCAATCTTACCAATTTCACCCCATGCCGCGCTAGGTGGAAGGACGACGTCCAGATCACCACGGAAGTCCATCCTGACATAGGGGTAGTCCTCCACTGCTATGACTTGTTCTTCCCACCATTGGAAGAACTCGTCATCCCAAGTGGTTCGGGGAACTTCACTTTCCTCCAGTCTCTTCATCAAATCTTCCCATCGGGAAATTCTTGGGTCTCTTGGGCTGCTGATTGAGGAGATCACTCTAGGTCGAAGCCCAGGAATCTTCTCAAAGAAGAATGTCATCAAAATTGTACCATACCCAAAATGTTTGGCTTTATTTTTTCGGATGGAAGTCAATTGTTGCTTCATGTTCATTAGTAGAGTTGTGCACCAATCATATAGATGAACTAAGCATTCTACTGCTATGCTCATCTGCATTCTGGATTCCTGGTGTAAGGAAGCAGATCCTGCTACCCTGCCGATGGTGAACAAGATAATTTTCATGTGCAAGTCTCTTAAATCTTTGATAGCAATTTGGGTCCCCACTTTCTTGGATGCCTCTATACAGTAGACATGGACATAGTCATCCACTGTAAGCCCTCCCAAAGGCTTACTGTGTAAATCTACTGGGTCTCCCCTCCGGGAGAGTCCAGTAATAAAATAGATGTCTTCCACCTCGATATGTATGGGCATTTTATCTATTATGAAGCAATCTTCTTCCAGTTCCCAATAATTTACAAGCATTTCAAGCAACCAGACATTACTCTTCATATTTGGCATTTTGAAAAATTTGAGCAATCCACAATTTCGAAGGACATTGAGCGACTGTTGGTCCTGCATTACTTTATTGTCAATGGCACTGTGCTCACGTTCCCTCCATGATATATTCATCCTGAGAAAATCATCAATTTGTTCATTAGCCACGCATTTTTACATTTCGGGTTGCACATACGCGACTTACTCTGTACACAGTCGCGTATATACGCGGCTTGGTCTATATAAACCCACGTATGCGCAGACCGTAATGGAAAATCAATATTTCTACGGTGAAATTTATCTGTTATAGCATCATTTTTCACCCTCATGTGATTCATGATTGTCTTTTTGGCCTTAGGCACCCATTCCTACAGACTTGGATAAAAATTCACAAAAAACAGTGTTTTAAATCCCATACGCGGGTATGCCCAGACTTTTCCGCGTGTATACGTGAGTCCCTATATGCTTTTCCGCGTATTCCATTAAAATCATTAAAAAATATATAAAATTCCCTATTTTCGAGGTTGGGTTGATGGTTATTCCAGTAATTCAACCACCCCAACCCGTGGCCAACTGTTTCCAATTGATTGAAACTACTTTGAGGGAGTATAAAAGCCTCTCATGTGCATGGCCTAAGGGAGAGAGAGAAATTATTGATATTATACTCTGTTGGAATCCCAATCCAAGTCTGATTTCCCGTGCCTCCTGCACTTCCCAGTTTATTACAGGAAACCCTTGTTTCCTGGAGATGTTCATCTCTCTATATGTCATCTCGTGTGCACAAGTCATGGAAGAATATTAGGGAGGAAAAGGCGGGACGGATCTGGACGATGGTCTGTTCGAAGATCGTGGAAGGATTGAGGTGATCTCTCCACTTTTTTACTATACATGCTGTTCATAATATAAAAGAACCATCTTGTTCCCGAATTAACGTATCAATATCTGCTTGCATATGTGAAAGGATTGTTATTTAAGCATTTATTATTGCGTATATGATGTTTCACATGGATTACACTGACATTTAGGGTAGATATATGTTGCACAGCCAGATTTCCGTGCATGTTTCTCCTTGTTTTTTAGGTTAAGGAGGAAGAAGGGTTGTTGGGGGTTTGGACCCCACGGGATCTACCTCAAACGTAGGACCTACGGGTGAGTTATTCGATCTATTCCTATCTAGTTTTTTGCATAAAAATATGGTTGCGTGAGTCCTTCTTGAATAGCATGCCCTGATCTATGGAGGTTTCAACCCAACAAACCTCTAGGGAGTTATTTCCCGAAACACACGTCCTATTCGTTGTGATCAAAATTACAGACCTTGGTCAGTGCCTGCTCCAAGATTTTATTAAAATCTTCGACAGCTCCATTTGCCTGTGGATGATACGGGTTTCTTTTTCCATGGTGGATCCGAAATTCTTTAGCCAAGGCCTTTACTGTTTCATTAACAAAATGCATACCTCTATCACTCATTAAGATCTTCGGACAGCCAAACCTGGTCATAATATGTTTAAAAATGAAGTGTGCAGTGGTATCTGTAGTGCAGTCCTTCATAGCTTGTGTTTCAGCACATCTAGTTACATAGTCAGTCATAGTGATGATGTAGCGCGCACCTGTCTTATTTCCTGGTGGGCTGATGGGCCCCAAGAAATCTATGGCCCATTTGTCAAATCGTTGCAGGTCCACCTACGGCTATAGGGGAATTTTATCTCTGCATGATGGTATTCCTATCCTTTGGAAAGTGTCACAGGCCTTGCAATAATCATTAGAATCACTATGCAGTGTTTGCCACCATAGTCCAGCTCTTAAAATATTTCGCGTCATTGCTTTCCCTGGGTAGTGACCCCCTGCTACACCCCCATGAGCTTCTGCTAAGATGGTGTGTCATTCATGCTCCAAAATGTATCTTCGTAGCACTTCATCAACTCCCAATTTATACAAATGGCCCGCTATGATGGTAAAATCCATAGCTCGAGTTACCAGCTCCTTCTTCTATTGTACTGCATATTCCACAAGCGCCATCCCCATAGTTAAGAAGTGAATGACGTTGGCGAAGTGCACATCAACCAACTTAATCACGAATAGGTACACATTGAGGAGTCCTTATTCTAGGTTAGTTGGTTCCTCCCTGCTCTCGATTCGAGATAAGTGGTCTAGCCCAACATTCAACTTTCTTGGCTTCATGATGATCTCAAAGTCATATTCTTGAAATAGTAGTAGCCATCAGAAAATTTTGCCCCCCAACACAGGCTTATTCAATAGGTACTTCAAATCCGAGTGATCTGTAAACATCTTGAAGTGCCCTCCTAACACATAGTGCCAGTATTTTTGCAGGGCATATGCCATGGCCAACCCCTCTTGTTTAGTAGTGGAGTAGTTGCGCTTTGCACTAGAAAGTTTCCTACTAGGAAATGCAATTAGATGGTCAATGTCTCTGTCTCCAGGCTGTGTAAGAACAACTCCCAGGGTGATCCTTGACGCAACTACGTGAACATGGAAAACCTTTGCCTAGTTAAGAAATATGAGGATAGAAATAGAGACCATATTTTACTTGAGTAGTTCAAAGCTCTTCTAACACTCTTCGTCCCAAAAAATTGAAACGTCCTTCTTTAGAAACTTTTCCATAGGTGTTGTGATCAACGCGTACCCTTGAATGAACTTCCTGTAGTAACTTGTATGTCTGAGGATAGAGTGCAACTATTTTTCAGTTGTAGGTACTGCCAGGTTGATGATAACTGCTATTTTTGCAGGGTCAACTGTTGTGCAGATTAATCCGTCTTGCGGACAAGACCGATCTCTCTAGTACAAAAGGTAACTAGCAACAAACAGCCAATTATACTAATCTCTCTCTAAGCATATAAGATTTATAAAAACACTATACGGGTGTGAGAACCTACCTCTTGTCCAACGCTTGCTTGCTTACTTGATTTTGTTGAAGTCCTTCCCGTGCACTGAAAGAACGTCCTTCGTATATCTGCAATCACAAACAAGGAAAAAGATTAAGCAGCACCTGTAAAGTACTAAAGTATCTAGCAACAAACAGCCAAATAAACTAATCTTTCTCTAAGCATATATGATCTACGAAAAGCTCTATATAGGTGTAAAAGACTTACTGTTTGTCCAGTGCTTGTTTGAAGTCGTCGTTGTCCCTCGCGCGCTTGAAGGAGTTTCCTTTGTAAACCTGCAATTACAAACAAGAAAAATATTACATAGCACCTGTATAGAAATCATCATAAACCATGATTATCATAGTGATCAAGGAGTCTATGAAATAAACCATCAATTGAAATATTATTGAGAAAAATGAGTATATTTGTATTAACTTCAAAAAGAGAAAATCCTTACAACCTGAGCCTTGATGTTGCACAGGACTTTCCGGGGTCCGAAGCAGGAATCTCTTTTACTTTGACAAGTTCTGCACTCCTCCAACCAAGACAAATAGAGGTATGTAATCTCTCCTCACAAAAGTCTTAGTTAACCAAGTCTAAATCTCAACAACACTTAACTTCAAATATTCTAAAAGCTTGAACTCCCTTTGAGGCTACCCAATGCCTCTTTTTATAATAGAAAGGAAGAGGTATGTTGTTCCAAGGATAAAGGGATAGAATCCTTATTCAAAGGGATAGTTCCTTACATCAAGGGGTTAGCTCCATAAGGTAAGGGATTCATGCACCTCACAAGAGCGGTTCTGCCACCGCAAAATCCATTCTAGAAGCTTCCAGAATTCACTTTTATTGAGCTTTTTGGAATTTACTTGCGCCTTTTTAATATTACAGGGGTTCGCACCTTTAACAAAGATAAATTGCATTCAGGAACGCAGGAAATCTGAACATTGGGTGCGGTACCGCAGGCAAGATAGTCGGAAAGTGCGATACCAAGTTTAACAGACTTTTAGGAACTTTTCTGATTTTCAAGGCTTGACATGAGGAACTGATATGTTAAACTTGCAAAAGGGAGAAGTATGAGTTATAATGAGCTCATACACATGGCAGAATGTCAGTGTGACAATTTTCAGTGTAACAGATTGCCCCCTAAAGTGCAAAGTCTGGAATAGATGATGTTGAAGTCTGTCATATATGAAGAGTGCAGTACTTTATCATTTCAAAGATCATCCTGTGGAAACCCCAGTCAGCACCTGTAAAAACATTCAATGCAAAATATACATGTATACATATCATCACTGAGGTAGGCATTCCCATACTCAGATTAAAATAACTAAAAACTGATTCAATTGTTCTGATACAGGAATGATTTTGAGTACATCACAGTTATAGACATGTGTGAACACAGCATGGATGCAGCCATCTATTTATAAATAATCCACTGTATAAATGATAAAAAAATTCCTTGCAGCCTGGATGGTAGAAACTAGATCCAGGGTCTTGATTTCCATATCTCGAACTAGTACGATTCTATCCATGCGAATGAATGTGTCGAAGTCGAACATGGTAGAAACCACTTGATTACCAGTCAATGATGTAAAATGTTAACAAGTGTGAGAGTAACCACCAGTAATGTCAATGGCTCTCAAAGTACCCAGTACAATCCATGAAATGCGAATGAATGAGCTGAAGTCGAACATGTCATGGAATCATTCGATCGAAGGTCAATGATGCAACCTGTCATCGAAAGTGAGAAATCTGCCATTAAGGCATGCAGATTTCAAGGTATTGACGATTTCTAGATCAACTTCCTAGATAATGAGCCGTCGTCGATAGAAAGTGATCCGTCATAGGCAAGCCTACAACACGAAATCATAGATCAAGTTTTGAAAATATATCGGCAAGGACTGATTCAGGGATGGTCAAAATGGATGACAGATATTTTGTAGATGAATGGTTTATTTGAACTGTCATCTTGAACACATAACGACACTGCAGATGGCTTGGTAGCAATTGACCCAAAGCTAATACCCAGAAACCGGATGAAGACTTTCAAATGAGGTTTGATTAACTGTTAGACAAAGGATTTCCCAACCCAGGTGAATGAAAGTGTCGTGTTCAAGAGTGGTCGACTGAATTTTCGAAAAATCAAAATACAACAAATATGTCCATTTTCCTCTCTTTTCCCCCACCATTTCTGGCAAGTACCTCTTTATTTTTGAAAAGCTTGAGGAGGATAACATTTTCTTGTTTATAAGCTCATCCTTCGGACGAGTCCAACTTAGTTTAAGATTCAAACCCTAAGAAGGAGTGGTTCGTTCTTGTTGAAAAATAAATAGGTCCTTTACTGTTAAATTTTAACGAGTCCAGTATAGGAGAAACTCGGTGTTTTTCATTTTTAGGGAGTCAGAAGAAAAACTTAAGAAGTCTCCATGGGTGTAATTTTTCGTAAATTTAGTCTCTCAGGCCCGAAAAAGGATAAAATAATGCGGGAGAGAACTCTATTGACCGTAATTAGTCAACGTATACCTTTTTCGTAAATAGTCCAGTTCAGTCCGTAAAAGGGGTAAACTTATACTGAAGGGACGATTATTCATTTACTTTTACGAGTTCTAACAATCAAGTACTTGGAAATATTTTCATATTTAGAGAGTCTGAAAAGGGCTTAAAAGAGAACTCCAATGTTTCGCTTTTTCATGAATTTTTGAAAGAGTCCGAAAAAGTGATAAAAGTATGCTCTTTGTTGAAAATGATCAATATTCCTGAAAAATCCAATTTCTGCACAAAAAATTCAAACATTACACATACCTGTTTAAGATGAGTAAAAATGCTTCAAAAATAACCTTTTTAAAGTAAAAAATAAACAAATTAAAAATTCATCTATTCAAAAAATCTTATAAAAAGGACTTTTTCAATTTCATTTTTACCGTTCAAGTTCAGAGTGAAAAGAAGAAGCTTTTGGGTAAAAAAGTTCCTGTGAAGATTCTGGAAAATCCGTCCATCGAAATTGAGAACCGTCAGTCCCAGGTAATCCATGACCTCTTAATCTTGTATTTCATCCATTTATAATTCATTTTTAGGCTTTAAATTCAGTTTTTTAAGAAAAAAATATGGTTCCAAAATCGCCCGCGGGGGTCCGCAGGTGACACACAGGGTACCTGCGGACCCCGACCTTTTTCTACAAAGAAAAATGTCATGGGTCTGCACCTTCCTCACAGACCCCGTGCGTTCCTACGCACTGTTTACAAAAGGAAAGTGCGGTCCCCGCGCGGTTAAATTTAAAACTTAAATTTCTTCTTTGCCGCCCAAAATTTTTCAAATTAGATCGTTCTAATCTATCTTTTTATGCATTGCAAGATTAACAAGATGTTGATTTGGAGAGAACGTGAACATGAGGACGTGGACGACGCCGCAATGCTCCATTTTCCCACATTGCAAGCATTAAGAGCATGTGGTATTTATAAATTTTGGGCCATCCAAGGCATGAGAGCACAAGTAGAACTCTTGACATGGCTGGTAAATAAGTGGAATGAACAGGACCAGTGTTTTATAATTGGCGGCCACTGGATCGAAATTGAACTGGAGGAAATTTATTTTCTGACTGGTTTGTCCAAAAGGGGCGAACAACTCTCCTTGTTTGGGACTAGGCCAGGTGGCCAGACTGTTGCTAGTCTTCGGCAAGAATTTTGCAATGATGACGCAGACCCCAGAGACAAACGGATTGATATAAAAACTGTCATCCGTCTTGAGCTGAAATTTATTGCTTTTACTGTTACCAGGCTGTGTGGGAGTGCAGCACTGCATGTAGCTACTGGTTCTCAAATGCGCATTGCTGTGGACTGTTTTCGCGGCACCATTTTCAACTGGTGCAAAGCTGTGTTGGCTAATGTAAAAGGCCAACTAACCAGAGCAAAAAATGGGAAACTAAAAAACTTTGGATATGGATCCATTGTTGTTTCCTTTTCTCTAGAGAGGATCCCTATGCTAGCTCCGCAAATTATTCCAGTTGATGCCGGTCGATCTAGAGAGCCTAGGATGGTTCGTTGGTCCGCACTAATGGCCCGCCATGGTATTGAGGGTGCTGATATTGTTCGATTTCCTTCGTCATATTTCCGTTGGCTGGATCGCCAAATTTTTTTCATTGAGGACTTTCCATATGCCGGGATAGATTTCCGCAGTGACCGGGAGATGACTCTCCTAGCAGGGGAACAGTGGGATGACTCAGGTAAAATCATTTTCAGCGATTACTAGTTCTAATTTTTTATTTTTGATCGTCTTGTTAAATAATAACCAAAAAGTTTGTTGAATACAGATGTGGGTCCACGGCGACCAGTCCATCTCCAACCCTATGAAAGAAGACAACTAGTTGCAACCGTACTAGCCCCGGCAGGCCAATCAGCAGAGATTTTGACTGATTTAGAGCATCATCCAGAGCGTTTGACTCTAGATATTCTGGATACAAACATAGATGACATTCCACTCAGGCTGCAGAGATACGTGATTGGTGTTCCAGGACCTTTCAGGAGGTTCCTGTGCAGGGTGGCTCGGGCAGTGGTTTCTTATCGTGATCATCATCAGTGATGGGATGATCGAATTGTAGACTCATATTTTTTGTCTTTTTGTGTTACCATTTTGCCAATCATAAGGTGTTTCCAACCTATGATCGAAGACGATGTATATTTTTTGAAAACACTTTTATCTATGATGTATATCACTATTTACCGGCTATCTGTGTACATGTTATGAATGTTATTTGTTTTACTGTTTTGATTACTGCAAATGTCAATTTATTATACTAGAAGCAATTGCATCTGCTAATGTATTTAAATGTCTTGGAATATGTTGATATTAAATGTAATCAAATTCGCGTTCCAAGAGACGAACTCTTAAAAATAACCGTAATAACACTGGATTTCTAATGGCATAAACCCTGTTGAGCTGTAATACAACAAGTTCAGAATCCAACCTCACAATCAAACTCCGAATTCAAAATGATATGGATTCAGACAATAACTCAATCACTGCACTATACTCGGCAATCTTATTCGTTGTTTGACCAAGGCTTACCCCATGCATGGAAACTAACTCGTCAGAGGGTGAATAGATAACCCAAGCTGCAGAAGAAATGTTCTGTGCACTATGACAAGCACCATCAGCAAAACCAATGTAGGTTTGAAGAGACGTCGACATCTGCAATATCAAGAGTAGAACTCAGATAAGCAGGAAAAGTGATAAAAACACACTTCTAAACTAGGCACACCTTTCTAATCTAAGACACACCAACAGTAAAGAAATCTAACCTAAAATAAAAGATCTCCATACCAAGTTTTAAGCGTAATATCTCTTCAGATATAGCCCATTTCTGGGTTTATCTAAAGGGATACCATCAAAATCTATCAGCTCATAAGCCCCTTTTTCCAGCTTTTTCTTAACAATGAAAGGACCATGCCACATAGGCACGAATTTCCCAGCTCCTAGCTTATCGTTGGCTTGATCATAAACTAAGACTAGGTCTCCTTCTGAAAAATTTCAAGGGGTAACATTTCTATCATACTGAGCTTTTACTCTTTTGACATGAGCCTCGTTTGCTATTGCAGCATTTCTCCGATTTTCATCCAATTGAGCTAAGTACAAAAAACATTTCTCCTCTTCAAACGTAGCTGGGAGTAACTCTATGGCTAATTTCAAAGATGGAATTTCGCATTCAATCGGCAACACAGCTTCCAAACCGTAAACAAGTTGAAAAGGAGTGAAACCAGTTGATGTTTTGACTAAAGTTCGATATGCCCAAAGTGTTGAAAATAACATGGAATGCCAATTCGTTTTGTGAATTCCAACAATTCGTTTAATCATGGTGACTAAAAATTTATTTATAGCTTCGACCAGACCATTGGCTTGCGGATAATACGGAGTAGAACTATCGTGGCGCAGGCCCAGCTGTTCGGTTAATTCAATCATCATGACATTCCGAAAATGGCTTCCATGATCAGTAATAATCGCTTGAGGAACACCGAACCTCGCAATTATGTGATTAAATACGAAAGTTGCAGCAGTCTTGCCGTCAGCAGAAAATGTAGGCATCGCCTTGGCCCACTTAGTAAAATAATCTACTGCTAAGATAATATAGGCATGCCCCCCAGCTGAGTGAGGGTTACATGTAATAAAATCGATACCCCATTTTGCGAAAGCACCAACAGCAATTATGGGATGAAGAGGAGCGGGTGGTGCGCGCATTTTACGATCAAACAGTTGACAATTGTGGCATTTCCGGACTGCATAAATACAATCTTTAAATAATGTTGGCCAGAAATAACCAGCGCGCAATATCTTTTAGGCAGTGGCATACCCCGACATATGACTGCCACATGCTCCAGAATGGAAATCATTTAAAACCTTTTCAGCTTCTTCATGAGTAATACAGCGCCGAAAAACAGAATCCGCTCCGCGTCGATAAAGTGTATCTCCAATAATATTGTACTGTTGGGATTGGAATCATATTTTCCGCCGGTGAGATCGTGATATTTCAGGCCGAAAAGATTGGGTTTGGAGATAAAAAATGATATCTCCATACCATGGATCGAGAGTACTGATAAGAAACAGAGATTTGTCCACAATTGGCTACTCTGCCATAGTTTCAGTATCAGTAGAGGGGAAATCACACATTAGTTCTGCAAAAACCAAGGATTTCTTCGCCTTAGATTTCTCAAATTCCAAGTCGAATTCTTGCAGGATAACTATCCATTTAGAATATTTGCCCCCTAGCAATTGTTTAGTCAAAATGTACATCATAGGGTTGCAATCAGAAATTACTGTAGTTTTGCGTAACAATATGTAATGTCTAAATCGTTGGACGGC
Organism: Pinus albicaulis; assembly: GCA_034641835.2. Classification (NCBI taxonomy): domain Eukaryota; kingdom Viridiplantae; phylum Streptophyta; class Pinopsida; order Pinales; family Pinaceae; genus Pinus; species Pinus albicaulis. The sequence goes on from CM076570.1 coordinate 1,406,057,360, forward strand.
TTGAACAGCCGCCAAAGCCAATTTCTCCAGGTGCGTGTACTTAATTTCAGTCGGATGCAGATTTCGACTAAGATAATAAATCACATGTTCAGCGTTAGATTCGTCTTCCTGAACTAAAACCATTCCAATAGTGGAATGAGAAGCAGCGAGGTACAAAATGTAATCCTGGTTGTAGTTGGGAGGATGCAATAACGGTGCATGGGTCAATGCGTGTTTAAGTGCATCAAAAGATCGATCAACGATCTCATCCCAAAAGAATGGAATGTTCTGTTTCAGCAACCGAGTAAAACCTTTTGTAAGCTCAACATAGTTAGGAATGAAACGACGTAAAAAGTTTTCTTTCCCTTGCAAACTTTGGAGTTGGCGTAAATTCGTAGGAGGAGGTAATTTGAGAATAGCCTCGAATTTCGATGGATCGACGCGAATACCTGCTTTCGAGACAACAAATCCTAGTAAACGACCCGACTCTACACAAAAAACACATTTGTGTGGATTCAGCCGAATTCGATAATGTCGACATCTCATAAAGATAGCACGTAAATGTGTGAGATGTTCAGCCCTGCACGATGAATGAGCAGGTAAATCATCGAGATACGGTTGCAAAATATGCTTAATGTCATGAAACACATAAGACATTGCCCTTTGAAAAGTTGCTCTAGCATTTTTCAATCCAAAAGGTAATTTGCAATAAGAAAATGCCCCCCACGGACAAATGAAGGTTGTCTTAGGCTGATCACCAGGGAGTATGTTTATTTGATTATACCTTGAAAAGCCATCCATAAAGGAAAAAATTTCACTACCAGCACAATCATCGATTATTTGATCGATATAGGGAGTTGAATAATTGTCTTTAGGACAAGCTCAATTAATATCCCTATAATCGATACATACTCGTATGGTTCCTTGTTTTTTAGTCACAGGAACAATATTAAATACCCAATCTATTAAAGGGATCGGATAAATAAAACCTGCATGAAGTAATTTTTCAACCTCTGCTTTAATAGCAGTAGCTTTTCTAGGATGCATTTGACGTAAACGTTGACGAACAGGTTTGGCATTCGGGTAAGTCTTGATTTCATGTACGACGATTGACGTATCAATTCTTGGCATTTCTTCGTAGTACTAGGCAAACACATCACGAAATTCTTGAAATAGGGCTTTATAAGTTTTAATTTCTTCTTCAGTACAACAAGCACCTATATGAATGTTTTCAATTATTCCTGGTTTTACTGAAATGTCTATTGGAATCGTTCGAGAAATATTTTCCAAATTTAACTCAGAATCAGAATTTTTCAATGGATTCTGTGGTTCCTTGACATATTCAGCAGTAAATATTGAAGCGAAATCATCTTCAAAATGATCTAGTTCAGGTAAAAACGAAGATCGATGATGTAGATCTTCCCATGGTAAATCATCAACAGATAGTAACTCACGAATCTGCTCAGAAGAATGAACAGGTTCAGGAAATGTCGTTGTGGCTGAGCTAGATATTGAGAGTGATTCCTCATGGATCCCATTCACTGGATCAATGTCGATTGAAGAGGGGTCGGAAAATGACTGTACGGCTTGATATGCAAGTTCAAATGGACTCAAAGGAATCATGCCATCAATTGAATCTAACTCGGATTCGGAAGGTACGATCCAAGGATCATCAAACATAACAGAGTCTGACGAAATCATATGAATAGTTGCAACAGAAGGCGATACGTTAGGAGGAGGAATGGAAAAAGTTCCTAGCAAACCAGAATCTTTCATCAATCCTACTCCAACATCCTTTTAAGGGATAATCGTTTTACCAACATGCTGGATTGTTTCTGTAGAGGCTCGGTCGGAAGTAACATAAGTTAACTGATCAATTGTAACGATCCTCCCTTGATATGGAAATTTTATGAGTCGGAAGACCGAAGAAACAACAACAGTCATAGCATAAGACCAACTACGACCCAGAAGAAGGTTGTAATCTAGTGGGGCATCAACCACTTCCACATCTAGATTTACTACTTTACCTTCAACCCCTATGGGTGAATCCTGCAAAATACCAAAAGGGTGGAAACCTCGACCATCAAAAGCCTTAAGAATCGTCGGAGACTGGTTCAGCGTAGGAGAACCAAGTGATTTCCAACACTGAATCGACATAATACACGTTGAATCTCCCTCATCAATCACAGTCCGATAGATTGGTTTGTTTTCTGACGAACACTGGTATCTGGAAAGCCATCTGATGAGGTAGACGAGGTGTACTATTTTCTAGATCGAAGATTATAAGATTAGAATCCTGAATATCAACAGCTCCTATAGCAGACAAAAGCAATTTACGTTGTGCTGGGCATGATTGCAGCACTTCCAAAGCCGACATTGCTGAAGGAGAAACAACTAAGTCTTCAACAATGTTGTAATTCTGAGCAGCTCTCGCATGTGGATTGAAAGCTGATTTACGAAGAACACCTTTAGCAGGCGGTTTGATTATTAAGTCTGGATTTGGTTTCTCGATTTGTAGCGGACCAGAAACAGGAGGAGGTGTAGTTGATGTATTTGCATTAGAAGATTCTGCTTCTTTATCATCAACAGGATTCTTAGTACCATAATCTTTTGCTCGCGTCGCAATCCTTACATGAGACATCATCAAAATAGGCTCTTCTGAAGCAGTCAAAGTAGAACCAACCATCTTACTATCTTGAGTCGGAAAAGGATCCTTCAAGACAACAGGTTGTGAACCTTTGATGAATTTCACAACCTCTGCCCGATGTGGGCATTCCTTAGTAAAATGATCTTCATCACAAATGTAACAAGGATAACGTGGTTTACGCTTTTCATCATTGGATTCATTTTTATCAGTTTTTTCTTTCGAATTCTTTTTGTTTTTATTCTTCCCCTTCTTTTTATTACCAGATTTAGATTTAGCCGTGGATGTGTCCACAACATGAATATCGGTAGAAATTTCGGGGGAAGATTCTCCTTTTGGGGAATCAGGTAAAGCTATAATCAGAGAAGAATTATTTGAAGATTTCTTCTTACTTTTAGTATTGACTGTACCAATCATACCATCAACGGCATGAGACCCTGAAGGAGCAGCAGCTATTTGACCTTGTTTTGGAAGGTTTGGGATTTTTTCATGTAAAGTACCTGACTGCGTGTAAACGAGGTCAAGGTATTGAGCTTGAGCAATTACCTGCTCTTCAGTAACAACACCAGCCTTAGCTACACCTTCAGTAATCTTGGGTAACAATGATTTAACAAACCATTCTGCCAAAATTTGATCCGGAATGTATACTTTCACCAAACGTCTTCTATGTCGCCATTCATGAATATGATCTGAAATATATGTAGACGTAGATTGTTTCAGCGAAGTTAATAATTCCATGCCATTTTCGTATCTTACTGGCAACTGAAAATGAGTGAAGAAGGAAGTTGCTAACTGACTGAAATTATGAAACAAGCCTCTTGGTAACTCAATGTACCATTTGGCTGCAAGACCAATAAGAGTTCTTTGGAAAAGACGTAAGCAAATCAAATCATCAATGATTGAATTAGACGCACACCAAAGGTGATAAGTCATGACAATATTTGATGGATCCTCTCCTGGCTTACGTTCGAATTTTGGTATATCACTGGGCAACTTATGTGGCATTGGCGGCCAGTACTGATAATAGAAAATTGGATCATTAGTAAGGCGCGTCAAATCAGGTAAATCCAAAGTTGCGATAAATGGTAACTGTCGATTAGGGTCACAAAAACCTTGAGTCGCCAAAGCAGTTCCAGGAGGTGGATACCCAGGGTAGCTGGGAATCGGATTAGCATTAGGAATTGTATAACCCCCTAGAAAACCAGGATTAATCGTACCGACTGTGGTTGTTGAGGTTGTTGATAAGTATAGCTAGGGTACGGTTGATACTGATAGTTTGGATTTTGTGTATAGGGACCGAATTGTGGTTATCCTTGGTACGGTTGATTGTAAATTGTGGTTGACTTGTGACAACTGTACTTGTACCGGCTTGTCCCATAGGCATATGAACCGAAGTCTGAGCAGAACATCCTGGTTGGGGTACAGAAACTTGAGGGATTTGCACGGAAGTAGGGATAGACGAACTCGGGGTTACAGATACTCCAGAAACAGGTGTTGCAGGTTGAACAGACGTAGCAGTTGTTGCAGCAGTTTGAGGCGGAGTCTTAGGTGAACTAGGACCGGCTTGCTGAACAGGACCAGGTGCAGGAGTTTGAATAGTAGGCTGGACAGGTTGCTGAGTTGGACCAGTAATTAAAGGCTGTCCAGGTTGATAAGGAAACTACACATTAGGTTGCATAGGCTGTTGATATTGGGATGGATCCCACACCATATTCATTCCGGGGTATTGCCCCGCAGAAGGCTGAACGTAAGGACCATAACCTGGTTGAACGTAGGATTGATAAGTCGGCTGACCGGCTCCTTGAATAGATGGCTGACCAGAAGGCTGTTGGAAACCTTGAATTGGGTACTGACCTTGAGGTTGATAACCCTGAGGTGCGTACTGAAGCTGGGGTTGATAAGTATTCTGAGGAGCATATTGAGTTTGGGGTTGACCTTGGGGTATGTACTGTCCTGAAGGTTGATACCCTTGAGGTACGTACTGCCATTGGGGTTGTCCCCCAAAATAATATGATTCTACAGTTTGTGCTGGGAAAAATTTACCTTGAGGTTGTCCTCCAGGCAGTAACTGACTTCCTGAAGGTTGCCCCCCAGGCGGTAACTGACTACCTGAAGGTTGCCCCGCAGGCGGCAACTGACTACCTGAAGGTTGCCCCCCAGGCGGTAACGGATTTCCCTGTGTTGGCCCCCTAGGTGGTAACTGACTGCCTTGAGGTTGAGGATTCGGAACGTTACCAGACATCATATAAATTTGTGTTGCGTTCAACACTTCAATTTTAACACCACTATTACCATATGACAATACTTGTTGAATGGGTTGAGAAGCTGCTCCTGAGAAAGTACCAGACAAAGCTTGATATCCCGGCGGAACAGAAGGACCACCATGTAAAAATGATTCCGGTGTCTGAGAAAACACGGATGACTCTCCAGCCATAATGGATGGCGGATAATAACCTCTGGGTGTTGGATGAAATGGAACTTGAGGTGGATAAACAGCAAGACCCGGATTCTCTAAAAAGTTTGTTAAAGAGAGATACCAAGCACTAGTTCGAATAGGGCTGTAGAAAATAGATTCACGCTCCATAAGATTTAAAGATTGAGGGGAGTTGGGAAGAGATATGTCTTCGTCTGGATTAGTAAGTTCTTCAATAGAAATAAGACCAGTCGGAAGATTTTCAGTTATAATATTTCTTACCCTAGGTGAATCAAAATCGCTAGAAGTTGGTGAAATAAATCCCGAGGATGTTTCCAAAACAGAAGGTTCAGCTTCAGGTTCAGAGATTTCAGGTTCGTCAGCTAATTCACTAATAGGAGAAACACTATCAGTAACTTCAGAAACTGAAATCGGTTCTTGAATATATTCTGTTGTGGGTATTTGATGATCAGGATGAACAACTATGGATGAAGTTCCAACTTCCGTTGATTTAATTCTAGCACTACTGGACGATACCAGAGCACGAAGCCCTTCAAGATGACTTGGTGAAAATTCAGGGGGTTTCCCTTGTAGTCTCCGGGATTGTCTCGGCAATTCCGCCACGATTAAATATTAACTAATCACACGTAAACAAAGAAAATTCCAATGAAAACACCTAAAGTCTCTAAAGAAACAAACAATTGAATCACACGCTTAAAAATCTAAAAGTTCAAACCACACACAAACAGTAACTTCCCGTACTAAAAACACTAGTTGGTGATGAAATCCAACTTAGTAGAAATTTAATACAGAAAGGGCGGTTGGAACAGTTACCCCGACAACCTGCTTAATGAAACAGACTAGCACAAGTTTCCTTACAAAACCATCTCGTGTGAAGAAAACCCCCCAGAAAGTCCAAGTGAGTCTAGTCGACGTCTGTTCTAGGTACAGTGAGATCTTTCCTTCACCGTCACCTTAGGAAATAATCTTAAGATAAATGGACACTAAGGCTACCAATAGTAACAAATATAACTGGGGGAACAGTCTACGATCCGATTTCACGCGCAAGGGCAGAGTAGCAAGCTCAATCCCCTTGAAGGCTCCTCGACATGGTTAATCCGAGGTTTACCAACAAGTGACCCCAGGCTCCTCGACAATGGTTAATCCGAGGTTTACCATTTGTAATACGCGCAAAATCTTCTATCTTCCCCAATGAAACATAATTGATTGTCTCAAAGGTTCGGATATGATCTCGTGATTGACTTCTTTAAGAGAAGCTTCCCAGATTATACAAATTACAATTGGATTTTATCTCCTACCGCAAGATTTGACTACTTGTTTGTTTTTGTTACCTTGGAGAGTTAATTACTCCCTACTCCAAGATACTAGCCTAAGCTATGTTGGTGATAAGAGCCCTAGAAAATAAAAAGATTGCTAGATTAATTTTAATTAAGCGTTACTTTTAAGAGTTGTTCTTTAAGGCAATGGGTGCGGAAATGAAACTTTGATGGTGTGAAATGAATCGATTTCCAAAAGACACTAAAAATGCACCTAAAAATGATAATCAGATTGCTTTCTTTCAATGAAATTATATTTAAGGAAAAGTTAGAGAATGCAATTCTTTTAATGAACAATTCCTTCTTTAAACATAAAGAACAATTGAAAGAAACTAGTTTTTTTTTTTCTTTTGTCTTTTCCAATAATTTATCAAAGCTCACAATAAAAATCCTTTCACTTTCCAAAAACTCGAAGCTACAAAACAATTTTCTTTCAAAACAAATCTAGAAATTTTAAAAGCACTCAAAACTACAAATTAATTTCAAGATCTACAAAGTTTAATAGCACTCAAAACTACAAACCTTAATAATCTAAATGAATAAAAGCTTTAAGATTGTTTTTTGAAGAATGTTTTAACTTAGTTGTTCAGCAAACTAAGGATCTATTCGTTCAGAATAACAAACAGATCAAAAACACTCAATTATGTTTTTATAAAAAATGAGATTCAAAAACTAATAACAAAGTTTTTTTCGAAGATTTGCAAAGAAACAAGTGACTTTATTTCTTAATAAAGGATTATTTCACAATCAGGTCAGATCCAGCAAAAAGACAAAAAGACCAAGGTAATCTGAGCTACTTCAAAATGTCAAATGCTTCAAATCGCTACAAAGACCAAGTGAAATGTAATCCAAAACGCAAAACTTCTAGAAAATCATCAAAACACCAATGCTGCTAAGATTTATTAACAGAAAGCTTTTGACAGAAACAATCATCAATCCGGGCAGAAAACAAAAAGTAAAAATCAAAATCAAAATAAACTGAAGAAAGAAATCTGGGCTTTTCAAAAATTTTAACAAGGTCCGTAGTCTCCCATATATCACAGGTGCGGTCCTGCACTGTTTACACAGGAAAAGTGCGAAACTGCCCGCACTGTGAAAACAAAGCAAAGTGCGGTCCCAGGAAAAACTAAAGAAAAACTTAAAAGATTTCAAAATTTTCTAAAACAGAGAAAACCTAAGCTACCCAGGCAGATGTCAATCAATCAAAAACCAAGAAAAACGTTTCCTCAAATCAAAACAAAAGAGAACCAAAAACAACAAGTTCTTCATCCCCAGTGGAGTCGCCAATTTGTTGTGTGGACAATCCGTCTTGCGGACAAGACCGATCTCCCTAGTACTAAAGTATCTAGCAACAAACAGCCAAATAAACTAATCTTTCTCTAAGCATATATGATCTACGAAAAGCTCTATATAGGTGTAAAAGACTTACCGTTTTTCCAGTGCTTGTTTGAAGTCGTCGTTGTCCCTCGCGCGCTTGAAGGAGTTTCCTTTGTAAACCTGCAATTACAAACAAGCAAAAGATTACATCGCACCTGTATAGAAATCATCATAAACCATGCTTATCATAGTGATCAAGGAGTCTATGAAATAAACCATCAATTGAAATATTATTGAGAAAAATGAGTATATTTGTATTAACTTCAAAAAGAGAAAATCCTTACAACCTGAGCCTTGATGTTGCACAGGAATTTCCGGGGTCCGAAGCAGGAATCTCTTTTACTTTGACAAGTTTTGCAATCCTCCAACCAAGACAAATAGAGGTATGTAATCTCTCCTCACAAAATTCTTATTTAACCAAGTCTAAATCTCAACAGCACTTAACTTCAAATATTCTAAAAGCTTGAACTCCCTTTGAGGCTACCCAATGCCTCTTTTTATAGTAGAAAGGAGGAGGTTTGTTGTTCCAAGGATAAAGGGATAGAATCCTCCTTCAAAGGGATAGTTCCTTACATCAAAGGGTTAGCTCCATAAGGTAAGGGATTCATGCACCTCACAAGAGCGGTTCTGCCACCGCAAAATCCATTCTAGAAGCTTCCAGAATTCACTTTTATTGAGCTTTTTGGAATTTACTTGCGCCTTTTTAATCTTACAGGGGTCTGCACCTTTAACAAAGATAAAGTGCGTTCAGGAATGCAGGAAAGCTGAACATTGGGTGCGGTACCGCAGGCAAGATAGTCAGAAAGTGCGATACCAAGTTTAAGAGACTTTTAGGAACTTTTTCTGATTTTCAAGGCTTGACATGAGGAACTGATATGTTAGACTTGCAAAAGGGAGAAGTGTGAGCAATAATGAGCTCATACACATGGCAGAATGTCAGTGTGACAATTTTGATGTGACGAGGCTTGCTCCCCCTCATTTCTTAAGCTATTATTGTAATATCATTTCATTACCATTTTACATGTTGCAGTGTCTCCATTTGACTGCGCAGTCATAGCTAGGGTTCACATGTATTTTCAGTGTAACACAGACTGAAAGGGAGAAGGGGCTGGCTTACAGTCTTCCATGTGAAAGTGGTGTAGAATATCATAGGCATACTTGGAATAAGATAGGGTAATGCCTTCCTTGGATTGCAAGACTTGAAGACCAAGGAAATAATGCAAGTGTCCTAATTTTTTCAATTCAAACTTCTTTTTGAGGCTATACTTCACATGGTTTATATGTTTTGGATCACTACTAGTAAGGATAAGATCATCAACATAAAGAACAAGGATGGTGAAGGACTTACCCACTTTCTTGGTGTAGACAGTGTGGTTAGAATGACACCTAGAAAAGCCATTATCTAATAGAAATCTATCCATTTTGGCATACCAAGCCTGAGGAGCTTGTTTGAGACCATAGAGAGACTTCCTAAGGCGAAAAACAAGGCTAGAGTAATTTTGGATAAAGCCAGGGGGTTGATCCATGTAGATTTCTTCAAAATCTCCATGTAAGAAGGAAAATTTAACATCCATCTGATGGATTTCCCATTTAAAGGAGGCAGCAAGCGAAAGAACAAGGCAGATAGAATTAATTTTGGCAATAACGGAGAAGGTTTCAGTATATTCAATGCCTTCAACTTGTGAAAATCCTTTAGCGAAAAGACGAGCTTTATGTCTATTCACTTTTCCATCTGGTCCAAACTTGGTTTTGTAAACCCATCTGCATCTGACAAGTTTTCTTCCTTTTGGAAGAGGAACAAGATCCCAAGTATCGTTTTCCAATAAGGAACGATACTCCTCATTCATAGCTTCATCCCAATATGGATGACCGGAGGCTTCTTCAAAGGTTTTTGGATCAAGTTTTTCTGGAACTTAAGCCAATAAGGAAGAGGCTCTTTCAAACTGAGAATGTGTACATCGTCGATCGGCAAGGTCACCTGCAAGAGAACTTGCTGCATCCCGAGTAAAGCATACCCATCTTGGAAACGGTGGAGTATAAGGAACAATTTCAAGAGGTGGAAGAGGATTTTCTTCCTTGCTATCATCATCTGAACTAGAAGGAATGCTATTAAAAATAGAAGAGAGAGAGAGAGGTGGCACATATGCCGAATCAGGCTCGCAGGCGAAAGGTGGCACACTCGACGAACTAGGCTCGCAGGCCGATATATTTTCATCAAATTTTAAATCTCTTCTAATGATTATATTTTTGGATTTTGGTTGAATAATTCTATATCCTTTGACACCTTCAGAATATCCAAAAAAAATGCATTTTTCACTCTTAGGTTCTAAGGCTTTATGTTTCACATCTGGAATATGGGCCCAAGCATCACTTCCAAAAACAAAAAAGTGACTTACATCTGGTTTGATTGAGTTCCAAGCTTCTTTTGGAGTTATATTCTTTAAAACCTTAGTAGGAGTGCAATTTACTATGTAATTTTCACAGTTAATGGCTTCTGCCCAGAAATTGAGACCAAGTCCTTTAGATTGAAGCATACAATTAGCCATTTCTTTTAAGGTTCGATTCTTCCGTTCAACTACACCATTTTGTGGTGGAGTATATGGAACAGTATGTTGCAATTGAATGTCATGCTCAGTGCAGAAGTTGATAAATTTTTTGTTAACATATTCTCCTCCATTGTCTGATCTTAACTTAAGAATTTGATGTCCAGATTATTTCTCAACAAAGGCCTTAAAGGCCAAGAACATGTTAAAAACTTCACTCTTGAGTTTTAAGAAGTATACCCAAGTGCGTCTCGAAAAATCATCAATGAAAGTTAAGAAGTACTTGCAACCAGAGAAAGAAACAATAGGAAGAGGACCACATAAATCATTGTGCACAAGCTGCAAAGGGGATGAAGCGTGCCAAGAGGCACATTTGTCAAAACTATCCTGATGATGTTTTCTGAGTACACATCTAGAGAAAACACCATCTCGAAAAGATACCATAGGAAGGCCCGTCACCATATTTTCCTTATAGATTTTGAAGAGAGCGATAGTTTAAGTGACCAAATCGCTCATGCCAAAGTTTGCTCACATCATCATTATGAGCAACAAAAACGGAGGGAAGAGAGGATGACCCAAAGTTGTCAAACTTATACAACCTTTTGGAATCATCAGCAATGCCAATAGTTAAAATATGTTTCGGATATTTAAGGTCCTTGATTAAAACATCATGAGGTGATAATTCTACTATTTTCCCTTCACCTGAATGAGTTATCTGATAAACAGAGAGAAGGTTGCATGACAAGGTAGGAACACATAGTACATCATTAAACTGACCATTATCGAGATGAATGGATCCAAATCCTACAATACTAAGAGATCTATCATCACCAACATAAATATGTTTGGTGTTACAATAATTTAAAGAAGAAAGCATGGCTTTATTTTTTGCCATGTGATAAGAAGCTCCAGAATCAATGAGCCACTCATGAGGATGATAAGAGGAAGATACATTTAATGCATAACCAAATCTTTATGCTTGACAACCATAAGCATAAAGTGCCATTCCTGAAGATGAAGGTGAAGAGTGCTCCAAATTGATGTTGTGCTTCTTCATTTTTGGTTCTAAGGCTTCCATCTTCTTAAAACATTTGGACTCTAAATGGCCATCACGATTGCAAAAGTTTCAATGTCTATATTTATTCTTTCCTTTGTTTTTATATGCCTTATCATTTTGGTGAGTTTCTTTTTCAATTTGTGGCTGAAATTTCTTAGGACCCTTATTTGGTTTCGGACCATATTTTTTAGGATACTACTTCTTGGGATTCCTTTGATATGATTGTTGTTGCGCTGCTAAGTGTAGAGCTATAAAAAGGGTCTCTTTCACCTCTAATTACCTCACATTAATATGTCAATCCGGGAGCGTTTTGTCATTACAAAGAGTGACTCAATCCGAGGCTATCATTTGTCAGAGTATGGGGGGTTGTTGTAGAGGAATGACACAACCACAAGCAGAAAGGGCCATGCCTAAAGATGAAGGTGAAGAGTGCTCCAAATTGATGTTGTGCTTCTTCATTGCTGCTTCTAAGGTTTCCATCTTCTTAAAAAATTTGGACTCTAAATGGCCATCACGATTGAAAAAATTGCAATGTCTACCTGTCTTATTTCCTTTGTTTTTATATGCCTTATCATTTTGGTGAGTTGCTTTTTCAGTTTGTGGCTGAACTTGCTTAGGACCCTTGTTTGGTTTAGGACCATATTTTTTAGGATACTGCTTCTTGGGATTCTTTTGATATGGTTGTTGTTGGGCTGCTAAGGCTTTCTTAGAAGCGTTTCCAGTAGTGATAAGACCAAGGTGTAATTTTTTTTCTTGTTCTCTTATCAAATAATCACAAAAGGCATCAAAAGAGGGATTATTGTAGATGGTTCCTGAAGAAATGGTGGCTTCTCTAGTGGAATGGAAGGCGGAAACAAATACAGAGTATGCAGGGTCGAGCTTAGTAAAAATGCAATAGATGAGGCTACCATATTCCTTTTTGAACTTACAACCTTCTAAAAGAACTCTAAGGGTCTTGAATTTCGACAAAAAATCTTCAATAGAGGAGAAATTATTGGAGTCCAAAGTAAGCAACTCATTTTCAATTTGATGGGCCCTGATTTGATTTTGAATGCCAAGGACAATATTTAGCTTGTCCAGGGCTTCATGAGGGGTGTTAATGTTAAGGATATGAAATCGAAGATCTTGAGCAATGGACATTCCTATCAACTCTCGTGTTTGATCTTGTTTATTTTCCCATTTAGTAGCTTTATCATCATCAGAAGGTTTAGTTTCTAGCCCTGTGGCTATTCGATAAAGCCCTTTACTTCTAAGTATATCTACCATGTGAGGTAGCCATTGGAAATAATTGGTGTTGTTAAGAATAAACGGGCATGCACTTTCCATTTTTTTTAAAATTTAAAGTTGAGAAAAGCTGAAACTGACTGCTCCAATGGAAATATCTCAAAAAATTAGGCCGTTTAAAAAAAAACGGCTCAAAAAACAGCTTTTGGATGAAGAAGTTATGGCTTTTGAAAAAAAACTCAGTTGTAGATGTCAAATAGTTATGGGAGCGGGATGAAGTGTGGCTCTTTAAAAAAAAAATCCGCCCCTTTGAACAAGCTTTTTTTACAAAAGAAGCTTCAGAAGGAGACTTGAACCCAAGACCTCTATTCTCATAAACTAACCCCTCACCAAGTGAGATAGTAAAAGGATTATGTTATTTTAAAAAGGAGGAAGGGGGGATTATTATTATTATTGTTATTGTTATTGTTATTGTTATTACTATTACTATTACTATTACTATTATTATTATTATGGGAGGTGTGCGTGCCTTTTCCTACACAAAAAACGAGCAAAAGAAAAAAAAAATGCACAGCCTTACGGCAGAATGTTAGATTCTCGGTTAGCCTTACCGACAACTATCACTTTTTTCACTATTTCTGATTTCCCGAGATCGCACAGAGACGCAGGGAAAGAGCATACGTAGCAAAAAAAATCCCTTTTTCCTGTTTCTGATTTTCCAAGATCACACAGAGTGCATAGCAAAGAGCATACATAGAGAAGAGGGTATAGATCCGGAAAATAAATAAAACCTTAATACAGAAAAAAAACCAAAATAAGAAGAACTATTAACAAATATAACTGCAAAATAGATGCTTTATACCTCCAGATCTAAACTGACATAACTTGGGTAGCCAGAAACCTTTTCACATGAAATGAAAGGTGTTCCTCACTGTAACAGATGCTCTGGACACAACCGAGCAGTTCTCCAAGCCCAAAAATGTTCAGAAATAGTAGATATACAAAATGGTATTCACATACAGTTAAACCAGCTTTGGATTTTGATCAACAACGGATGCGGCCCTCAAAATAGCTTTGATACCATGTAGAAATTTATAGGGTAAGTTCCGTAGATCAAGAAAAAAAGGTCACCACTCAAAAACAGATCAAAAATCAGTACACCAGTATAATCACGTGGTTAAAACCCTCAAAGAGGGAAATAGTCCATGCCCTGAGCCAATGCGGCCACTTTAGGGAATTTATTAATATAAAAGAAAAGTTACATATGTTTCTCTCATAAACAGTTAACCTAAAAATGACCCTCCATGCTCTTTAAATAGAGTTCATGGACTAATTGGGTGCTAAGCCACGGATCAAGTGTCATTAATACCAAGGAGAGAGATAACCATCGGATCACTAAAAATCATGGTCGTCGGATTATAAGTTACAAATGTACATGGTAAAGAAACACACTTTACCTAACTCTACACTAGACTAAGTTATTCTTAACTATTTCTTATGTGCCAGAATATACTAACAAATTGTATCAACTTTATTTTGTTGGAAAACCAAAAATTCCACTTCAAAATTTTCAATATCATATTTAACGCCATCCCAAAAAATTTCTTTCTTCACCCTGTGGTAAGGTTGTAAAAACATCGAGTGTCCTAAAGGAGAAGTATGCAATTCCAAAATTATCTTTTTTTTTAGTTAGGAATTCTTACAAAGTTATAAGCAATCTTTGTACCATAAGGAATCATTTTTCAAACTAAATGTATCATATGTACTAGGATCTTGCTGCAAATTTTGAATGAGTGCCCACAATTCTTCATCCTTCTTCCAATCATCCCTTGCTTTGGTTATCCAATCTGGTTGGATAATAGAAATGGAAAAAAACAATGCGTCCACCTCTTCATCCTTTCTTGAGAGTGCATATGCAACAACATTTAGCTTCCCTTTTTTGTAGATTATTTAAAAGTCATAACCCAACATCTTTGTGACCCATTTTTTCCACTCTTCTGAATATAGTCTTTGTTCAAAAAATTGTTTAAGACTATCAAGATCAGTTTTTACCTTGAAGTGTCTTCCCATTAGGCAAGGTCGGCATTTATTTAGTGCATGTAGTATTTCCAATATTTCCTTCTGATAAATATATTTCTGTAAATAATTTCCTTTGATTCGATGACTTTTAAAAGAAAAGGGTCTTCCTTCTTGCATTAAAACATCACCACTTCCATTTCCTAAGGCATCACATTCCGCAATAAAGGTTTTTGTGAAGTCTAGCATAGCTAAGAACGGTGCTAGGCACATTTCTTGTTTAAGATGTTCAAAGGCATTAGTTGTTGTTGTCTCGAGGTGTCCTGAACGAGGTTCGGTGTTAAGGTTTGCCAAAAAACCCCTATACTACCGGCCCTTTCAGAAATGGCCTACAGAGTAGAACAAGGTCTCACCCGAAGTAGTATGGGAGGGTGATGGAGCCAAGTTTCTACACCCAAAGAGAGAGATGATTAATAAAAGGGGGCACCTTAAAATCTATCAGTCCTGTGCTGAATAAGCCCTTAACCCAAGATCCATAACGATATATTTAATAGAATAATTTGGGTGAAGAGGTAAGAATTAACTAGTAATTATGTAAACCAGATCTATGCATTTAGAACATCGCATACACATGCATATCATTAACAATCATAACCGCAAAGATATCTTTAAGCGATAGATGCAACACAGAGATCAAAAAATTTTCTTCTCATGTAATTATAACCAGATTCCAGTTACAGACTACTTATCGTCTCGTGCACACAGCGAGCAGGGTCTGCACATAGTAGGACTTAGGGTCTCTGTGCACACAGCCAGCAGGAGCCCTTACCCAGACAATCGACGCAATAGATTCATAGTTCGTAATTCAATTCTATCTCTATCCTTACTTACCATTAGAATCAATTTACTCATCTATTTATATCATGCTAGCCTACGTTATCGTATGGTGGTTTACCATTTTGACCCATTACAATGATTGGGGGTTTTGACCCATCCCAAAACCCCCTGCGCTAGAATAAATATTGCAAAATATTACAAAATTGGACAAAAACAAGGCTAGGAGACCGTGTTCCAATAGTCCCCCAACATAATCTTGTGACTCCTCCTGAGTCATAGTGCGGGTTGGGTCTTCATCCTATCATTGAGCTGTTCCATTGTGATAGTAAGCAAAGGCAACATGAGAAGGCTATGCACGATGGTAGTCTGCATGATCTACACCAATTTCTGAGATGTTGGTCCCTCCGTGGCAGCAGTGACACTACCAAGATCCTGGTTCAACTACCATACCACACCATCTATGTCTCGCGAAAGCTTGAGGGAATCCTTTGACCAGGGTGTTAGATGGTCGCTAAGGACCCACTTCTTGCGTTGGAGCAAAACAATGTCACTGCAAAGCATGTGGCTAGTTTGAAGTCGTGCAAAGCACTAAGCTGGAACAAGGGTGGACATCGTTGCTTCTAGCTGCTCAAAGTCTCGTTCCTTGTGAGTCAACTCCTTATTGATCTCGTGGAGGAGAGGATCGTGTTGCACATGGGACCAAATTTTCGTAGCGTTCTCAAGCATAGTGACACCCTGAATGATCTACGTCGTGATAGTAGTTATGTATTATATAATTAGTGAAGCTCGCTGGGCACGTACCTCCAAGGGGGTTTCAGGCTAGAGCTTAGCCTGCAACAATGCAATATGAAGTTCAAATTCGGCCTTGACAGTCGATACCTCAGTCTGAGACACCTTCAAGGAAACGACCAATCTTTTGACCTTTGCCTGTGGCTCAATAGAAGCAGGAATAACTTCTATCATATCTTCACAGATCCAGTTGATCAGCTATTCCAAGGCATCTTGCTGTGCGATAGTGGCGACATGTGCAACTCGGATTTGGGTAGCTTCAGTAACTTGGGTCACAATAGTTTGTTCAACCTCGCTGAGGTGTTGCTGTGCACGAAGTTCTCGGTGCTGCAATTCATTGGTGATGGCAGTAAATAGCTCGTGTAGCTGCTTGTTGGCTAGTCAACTAACATCAATGTCGACTGGGCATCCTCGAACTTGGTTTCACAGGTCAGCGAGTTCCATTGTAAGGGCAACACCGGGGAGTTGGCAAAGTTGACTATCCGTAGTGGTTGTTACAGCTGTAACGAGGCCGAGCTAGCCCGACTACCTTGCTTGATCCTCACTCGCTTGATTCTGCCTCACTTGATCTACGCTTGCTTGAAGGGTGTCAAATTTGAGCCGGAGGGCCTGTAGATATGTTTGCAAAAACTTCCATAGTAGCCTTGTGCAGTTCTTCCCAAGTAATCCATTGATCAGTAGCTGTGGTGGTGACAACATCAACAATCTTGTCAAGATTATCCTCCGTTAGGGTACTTCCACGTTGGTGCCGGTCTTAGTGGCTTTAAACTTCTTGTGAGGCCCTTGAGATAGTACGCAGGGCCATTTGAGACGTTGTAGGAGAGACGTACCTGTGCTTTCTTCATTGTTTATGTTTTGGTCTGGCTGCATGGTAGTACTTCTAGGGGTCACTTGCGGTGTGACAATAGGAATCACCGACACCATTGCTGAGGTAAGAGGCATAGTTGGTTTGGATACTGCATGGTGGCTAGACATACCTACTACGTCTAGGGTAGTGGGAAGGGCAGCGATCTTCCATTCCAACGACCAAGTAGTGATGACATGTTTGATTTCAGCCTCTGTAGTCACATATGGAATATTATTCAAAGTGGTGTCCTTATGGGCCAAAATTTTCACATTGTGCACAGTTACTCGAAATGCAACGATGTGCTTATGCTTTCAGTAGACAGTTGGAGATAGGCGTAGTTGGGAATCAATGGCTGCAGAGATAGCAGCATTGTAAAGTATCCAGAAGGTCTTATTTTCATCAATTCGTTGGCAGTCCTTGGAGTCCCAGAGGTTGGAAAACCGCACCCCTTCGCACATGCCAGGCTCCAGAGGGGGAAATATTGCTTCTTCCAGGGTTTCCTAGGAAACTAATACTATCAGTAGGATCAGCCATGAATAGTAGAATGATTTTCCATGCTCTTGAGCCTCAAGCACATTGTCGAGGAATTCTTCCACCAGGTACTGGGACCATTTATAGCAGACACCCTTTTCACACTGGCCCGTGACTTTAATTACATGTGCAAGGGTGGTTGCTACCTCAAATTTCTGAATCATCTTATAGGAAAGGATATGAGTACCTAGGTGCATTCATGGGTCATTGATTGTATCAATGAGGAAGCCCCGCTTGTTACAATGGTCCTTTTACTAGTCCCAGACAACTTTAGCGAGGTGATGCTCGAATTTATTTCCTGTGTCATCCCGCAGATTAGGTCCATGCATAGGGAGGCCAGTAATGTGGTGAACGATAACATCATAATTATTATGCGGTCTTGGAGCCACAAGAAGCCATCGTGAGCAAGTCCCAGCAATTGGCGAATGACTAAGCTGGTGATGTTCTAGCGACTGAAGTGAGGAAGGCACAATATGTAATGTTCCCAAATTAGCATAAAGCTGATTGGAACATTAATTTTGGCTATTTCAGCTAGGAGGAGAATAAAATGGGCAAGGAGACCCATTCATAAATAAAATATCAATAAAATACCTCATGAAATAAAAGAGAAGCATCATTAGAGCTAGTTTTTCACACCCATGTTTGAAAAGGGATAATTTCAAGGAGGCTAGGACATGTTGACCAAGTCAAACTACGCAATATATGGAGGTGTGGCTTTCTTGGGAAGCCAATGCAATTGCTTGAGGAGGAATAAACCCTAATTTGTGGGGTCCATGGCCAAGGAGCCTTCATTGGCATAAAAGAGGGGAAAAGCAACCATTTTTCTCATTCATGGATATTTCAAATTGCTTGCTCTCTTTAGTTGCTTAAATGAGATAGTTGTGCTGTTTAGCACAAGGGAAATCCTGTTTAGCATTCCCTCCTTCTTGAGAAGCCTCTTGAAGGATTTTTCTTCAGCTTCTCCACATTTTGGTTCAAGGCCAAAGCATTTCCCTTCAGTACAGTGTTTTTAGCAGTGTAGGAAACATTATGTTGCTGGGTTGCAGTGGAGGTTTCCATAGCATCACTTCCAGAGCTCTGATTTTAGAGGAGAGAGCTTATTTGCATCCGGGAGGCCACTAGAGGATATTTTAGATCCATTTTCTATATCTTTGCATCAGGCCCAACTCCTCTCATCATTCACAGTGCAGTCCCTTCCTTTGACTGCGATATTTATGAGTAGAACTGCAGTGGGGTTTGCACCACTAGTTTGGAGGGAGAGATCTCCAGGGCTTGGATTAGCCTCTCTCTTGAAAGATCCATTGGAGGAGATATATTCATAACATGCAGCATCTTCAGCCATCTCCATCCATTTTCTGAGTTGCAGTGCTATTCTAGTTTAGAGGCAGCAACTTCGACATTTTGCCTTTTTGTACATTTCAACCAATTCTTCCAAGGATTGATGTATTATTGATTTTAGGGGTTGAGATATTTCTCCCCCATATTTATTTGAGCTTTATAATTCCATATCCATGTATTGAAATTGTATATGCAGCATTACCACCTATTGACTGCGCAGTTTTAGTCACAAGCATTCTTCTGTAGTAGTATTGTGATATACTTCTATATGCATGCCATTGAGGGGTTCTTTGCTCAGCTTGAGTGAGTGATTCTTCAATTATTTGTATATTTTATTTCTGCTATATATATTCAGTGAATATTTATAGTTTCATGCACATTGGCTCTCTCATATAATGCTGCTATGCTAGTACATGTTCATTTGTTGATGCAACCCTCTTCATTGGGCATTTTCTGAAGGTAAATAGACAAAGGAGACTTGTCTTAAGCTCCTACAGACATTTGTTTCGAGCCCACTCTTGGATTTTAGCTATAGATAGATATATTCAAAGGATCCCAGATGAGGGATCAAATCCTGCTGCCTCCATTCCTATGAAATGCATTTTCCAGGTTTGGGTTGCTAGCCATTCCTACTAGGAAATTTCACATATCTGTAGACAGAGTCTGCAAAGGGCCAGCAAGCCTCCATATCTCACCCTTCTTTAGAAGGTGACATATCTGGTAAATTCCCCCACAGTCCATCTCTGGTACAGACTTGTGATATTTCTGAAAAAGGAATATTACAGTGGTATTAGAGCTCCTTTCTTGGCTCAGCCTGTGGATTTCAATGCCCAAGAAAGAAAGAGAATGGAAGATGAAGAGGATGAGATTGATATCATCCATTTTTGAAAAGAAAAATAACCTCCCCAAGGAGGAAGAGCAAACAGAAAAGGAAGACCCCTGCACTTCCTATTCTCATCTAGAAGGAGACAAGAAGACCAGCAGGAGAGAGACTCCATCTTTTGGAAGAAGGAAAAAGGAAAAGCTCACAAGGCTTCTTCCTAAATCTGTTCAAAAAATTCATGGAGGTCTCAAGGAGACAAGGGAGGAGATGGATTGAGCATCTCCAAAGGGTTTTGATTCTAGGACAAACTCTAGAGTTGCACATAGTGGGAGTGAGCATGCAGCCACACACCATGATGACCAGCACAATCCTATGTCCAACTATGACATAGATGAGATGAGAGAAGAAGGAGGAGTGACCAAAGAGAGGAAGCAGCAGCATGATAGATCCATTCTCTCAATTTTTGATGGGTCACTTACAGTTTCAGCCAAAGCTTGGGTAGAGGGGCTAGGCTTCGTTTTGCAGCAACACAACATTTCTGATGAAGAAGCAACCACATTTGCATTGCTGCACAAGAGAGGTAAAGCTTACACCTGGTGGAATTTTGAATCCATTCCTTTTAAAAATGAACATGTTTTATCTCATGCATTAGCAAAGAAATTTTATGGGAGGATTCATAAAACACATGTGGAAGAACACACTCAAAACAGAACCCTACATGTGATGGATGAAACTTGGGACTCCACTCTACTTCATACAGCCATAAGGGAGGCTAGGACCTTACACCATACCTTGCTGGAGGAAATATTTTCATCATATACACTTGAGCAAGGAAGCATGAGGGTCTCTTTCCCAAAGGAAGACCCCATTATTGGGAGGTTGCCCACCCATGAGGAGGAGGTTGGGAGCAACATCAATAGCACAAATAGAGAGTATCTAGTACCTCATGCAGAGGAAGGTGGAGCCCTTACTCCAAGTGGAGGGATTCTTGCATTATTGCAAGAGGGACCCTAGGATCTCATGTATAGAGATCAAGGCAAAACACATGATCCATCAGTGCCATTGATGAGGAGGTGTGGAAACTTGGGGACACAAGGAGAAGCTAAGGGGAAGAGCCAACATCAGTTGATGAGGAATAATTACCCTTAGTCATTTTTAGAGGTTGATGCACCATGGAGGGAGACTGGATTGCACAATGAGGGCAGAGACACATTTTCCCATTCATATATACAGTCTACCTTTGATGATGATGTCTCACTGCATGGAGACATTCTACCTAGGAGACCACTGGATCATCAGAGGAGGAGGGATGCTTCACATTTTGGGGCACCACTCATTGAATTCATAGAGGTGGAGACCTTGGGAGAGCTTGATACTGCTCAGGGAGCTTTGGGTAGTTGCAGGAAGAAGGGGAGTTTTCTATCATCATCACAATTTCCCACTCCCATTTCAGGTTCTGCGCTGAGGCAGAAACATTAGAGGAAGGATGGAAATCTTCCCCCTTATATCTTTGGCATGGGAGATGTCAAAGAAGGAAGAAACCAGATGACAGTGAGTCTACATAAGGGATCATCAGCGCTGTCATTATGGAGGATGGATCCACATTGGAGCTCCCAAATTTTGGTGGAGTATTCCAAGGATATTTCTACTTGCATGGTGTTAGATGACCAATTGCATGAGGATGTACATCCCTTTTTGGGGAGGCTAGCACAACCATTCATTCTCTCCTTGAGGATGGGAGGAGGCATATCCATGAGCTACCCCACTTACATGAGCAGAGAAGATGGTAAGAATGTTAGTCATATACATTCTGATTTTTATCTTGTATGTATACCTCCTTTGACCATCTCTATGCAGGACATTGCTCCAAGAAGGGGCATTCCTTTTCTAAGGATTCTTGGCTCATTGGAGACCACAAGCAAGATTGATGAACATCCCCTAGG
Organism: Pinus albicaulis; assembly: GCA_034641835.2. Taxonomy (NCBI): domain Eukaryota; kingdom Viridiplantae; phylum Streptophyta; class Pinopsida; order Pinales; family Pinaceae; genus Pinus; species Pinus albicaulis. The sequence continues at coordinate 1,406,079,058 of CM076570.1, forward strand.
GAGACTTGGGGAAGAACTATATGTTGGAGGAAATGATCACTTTGCATCCTACATTGTTCCTTTCCTCCAAACACATAAGGAGAATGGGGTAGCACACAGGTGGTTGGGAAACCACAATCTTTTACATTCTCTATTGCAGTTGGGGATCAAGTTGTGCTAGCTACACATGAGGAACCATAGCCCCACTCACTTGCTACACATGGCAGCCAACATGATGCTTATCTTGGCTCCTTATGCTACTACTCCTATTCTTATAAGGAGCATGATCAGGAGAGAGACACCTTGGTTGGGTGTGTCCCTTGAGGGAGGAGGATTCCTCTCTTTTTGCAATGCATGATCTAAGAGGAGCATGATAGTTGTGATGGCCACCATTCCAGGACAATCATTATTTTATGAGGTGAGCCATATGATGGATATGATACCATATGAGGATGACTACCAACTCATCACATGTGGAGATGTTTGGGCCAGCATAATTTGCAGCATTGGGGGAGAGGCCTTTGGAGGCCCAACCTTCATCTTGCCACTTGATGGAAACCTTATTGTAGCCCAGGATCAACAGAAATCTTCCACTTATCTTAAGTGGAGAGGTAGACAACATGGGGTAGACTATGTGGTCTACCATGAGCAGATTTTCATCCCACCTACTTTGCCGGAGCCAAAGGTGGATGACAGACTTCAGGAGTTTCCTAGTTGGGAGGTGACTCAATTTGCATGGCACATAGCTTGGGGATGGATGGACCATATGGGGATGATATTTTTCCCTACATTGTAGACTCCATACTCCAAGAGGACCTCTAGACATCACTCTGTTATCCTCTTGAGTATTTCACCATTGCATGATGATAGCTTGACAACTGACTTGCATACTTGGGATGGAAATTGTGAGGACTTGGTTGATGAGATGGCACCTTTCTACTTGGAGGCAGGCATCATACATGGGTGCTACAGGAAGAGGACGAGGAATAATTCAGTTCTAACCTCACAATTTCTTGAGGGCAAGAAATCTTTGGGAGGGGAGGACTGTAATGTTCCCAAATTAGTATAAAGCTAATCAGAACATTAATTTTGGCTATTTCAGCTAGGAGGAGAATACAATGGGAAAGGAGACCCGTTCATAAATAAAATATCAATAAAATCCCTCATGAAATTAAAGAGAAGCATCATTAGAGCTAGTTTTGCACAGCCATGTGTGAAAAGGGATAATTGCAAGGAGGCTAGGTCATGTTGACCAAGTCAAATTACGCAATAGATGGAGGTGTGCCTTTCTTGGGAATCCAACGCAATTGCTTGAGGAGGAAGAAACCATAATGTGTGGGGTCCATGGCCAAGGAGCCTTCATTGGCATAAAAGAGGGGGAAAGAAACCATTTTTCTTATTCATGGATATTTTGAATTGCTTGCTCTCTTCAGTTACTTAACTGAGATAACTGTGCTGTTTAGAACAAGGGAACTCCTCTTTAGGATTCCCTCCTTCTTGAGAAGCCTCTTGAAGGTTTTTTCTTTAGCTTCTCCACATTCTAGTTTAAGGCCAAAGCATTTCCCTTCAGTACAACATTTTCAGCAGTCCAGGAAACATTGTGTTTCTGGGTTGCAGTGGAGGTTTCCATAACATCACTTCCGGAGCTCTGATTTTAGAGGAGAGAGCTTCTTTGCATCCAGGAGGCCACTAGAGGAGATTTCAGATCCATTTTATATATCTTTGCATCAAGAATAGCTCCTCTCATCATTCACAGTGCAGTCCCTTCCTTTGACTGCGTTATTTCTGACCAGAACTACAGTGGGGTTTGCACCACTAGTTTGGAGGGAGAGATCTTCAGGGATTGGATCTACCTCTCTCTTGAAAGATCCATTGGAGGAGATATATTCAGAACATGCAGCATATTCAGCCATCTCCATCTATTTTCTGAGTTGCAGTGCTATTCCAGTTTAGAGGCAGCAACTCCGGCATTTTTCCTTTTTGTACATTTCAGCCAATCCTTCCAAGGATTGATGTATTATTGATTTCAGGGGTTGATATCTTGCTCCCCCATATTTCTTTGAGATTTATACTTCCATATCCATGTATTGAAATTATATATGTAGCATTACCATCTATTGATTGCGCAGTTTTAGTCACAAGCATTCTTGTGTAGCAATATTGTGATATACTTCCATATGCATGCCATTGAGGGGTTCTTTGCTCAGCTTGAGTGAGTGATTCTTCAAGTATTTGTATATTTTCTCGCTGCTATATATATTAAGTGACTATTTATAGTTTCATGCACATTGTCTCTCTCATATAACACTGCTATGCTAGTACATGTTCATTTTTTGATGCAACCCTCTTCATTGGGCATTTTCTGAAGTTAAATAGGCAAAGGAGACTTGTCTTAAGCTCCTACAGACATTTTTTTTGAGCCCACTCTTGGATTTAAGCTCTAGATAGATATATTCAAAGGATCCCGGACTAGGGATCAAATCCTGCTACCTCCATTTCTGGGAAATGCGTTTTCCAGGCTTGGGTTGCAAGCCATTCCTACTAGGAAATTTCACATATATGTAGACAGAGTCTGCAAAGGGCCAGCAAGCCTTCGGATCTCACCCTTCTTTAGAAGGTGAAATATCTGGTAAATTCCCCTGTAGGTCATCTCTGGGATAGACTTGTGATATTTCTGAAAAAGGAATATTACACAATAGGTTCAAAATTCTGGTGCTAGCTAGTCCCTTGACCCAAACCATTGGCTCTACTTTGGGCACACCATATTCGATGACCCGTTCCAAGTACAAGCATGGATCTAGCGAAGGAAAAGTGTCCAATTTTCCCAATTCATGATCATCAAATGTGATGTGGGGAAGGTGGCCAACCTTATCCCCCTACTGAGGCACTTCTTTAGGGACCAATGGCATGTGAAGACAGGAAGGGACATCATCCATGTTGGGCATACGTGACATTTTTCTATGTGGCCGAACATAAGGTGGTAACTAGGTCATCAAGGTCACTTGTAGACCTTCTTCCATGAGCGCCATGGGGCTCGGAGGGGTGACATGCAATTTCTTCTTAGGCAATTTTCTATGGGAGTGCCGAATCTCGGGGGAAGTGTGAGGCTTTCCACCTTCCCATTGTACCTATTTTACTTTGAATTTTCCTTTTTGCATGGATGAGGTGGAAACGAATTCCTCCGCTATGGGGGTTACTTCTCAGACTTCATCATATCCCTCAGCTTTAGACCTCATCTCAGGTTGGGGGCCAATGGGGTTGGTAGAAGGCATCCTGGCTTGGAAGATAAATTCCACGGTGCTACTTTTGGATGGTGTAGTTCATGTAATCATGTGGAAAGTAGTTAGCTAGAGAAGATGATATATATTAGAGTGGTTGAAGGGTAACAAGCTAGACCCATATGTGACCCCCTTAGGCTGAACATTCCCCATCTTATAGCCATCCCGAGGGAAAACCAACTCATAGATCCTTAATTGCACCCCCTAGGTATTACCCCTGTGCGTCCATCCTAGTGCACCAGCCCTGCGCATGACATTTTTTACACAACTACTCTGGCTATATAATCATTTTATCGGCACATAGGAGTCCCGATAGGGATTCCTCCAACTTTCGTTAACATATCCTCACATAAGATCGTCGCGGAATGTAACTAATCAAACGACTCCTCTATCGGTGATTTCCTTTACCATATAGGGACCTAACCAATGCTGGCGAAACATCCCTGGGTGTTTCACAACCTGAATATCATATAGCAAGACCAACTCTCCCTCTGAAAAGACCTTCTGCCGAATATGTCTATCATGCCATGCTTTCTCTCGTGCCTTTTGGACTTGTTGGTGGAAGTGGGCTACAAACCGGTCTTTTTCCAATGCTACCAGTTGCACCAATAGTTCCTCCATGATGTCTAGATCCGCCATATTAGTGAAGGCTGAGATGCGCAAACTAGGAAAAATGTATTCCATAGGAATAATAACTTCCTTCCCATAAAATATGCAAAAGGGTGTTCATCCTGTGAGCTTTTTACACATAGTTCTATATGCCCAGAGTACCGAGGGGATGCGCACGTCCCAATATCTCCATTGTGCATTAGAAACTTTGGTGAGCACATGTTCCAAAATTTTATTGAATGCTTCCACAGATCCATTCGCCTAAGGATGATACGGGGTGCTCTTGGCATGGTTGATCTGGAATTCCTCTATCAGAGCTTTAATTGTTTAGTTAACGAAGTGTGTTCCTCTATCACTCATCAAAATTTTTGGGCATCCAAACCTGCTTAGGATATTCTCAAAGATAAAGTGCGCCACCGTATCCGCAGTGCAGTCCTTGACATATTTAGCTTTTTCCCACCTGGTAATGTAATTTGTGGCCGTAATGATATACTGAGCACCTGTATTCTTACCTGGGGGGTTAATGGGGCTTACAAAGTCGATGGCCCATTTTTAAAATGCTTGCAAGGACATCTACGGCTACAGGGGAATCTCATCTTATCATGAGGGCTTCCCAGTTCTTTGGCATGTGTTATAGGCCCGACAATAGTTACGCACATATGTGTGTAGTGTGGGCCACTAGAACTCGCCCCGTAATATCTTCTGCACAGTGGCTTTACCTGCGAAATGACCCCTTGCAACTTCTTCGCAAGCCTCGGCTAGAATAGTCAGCCTTTCATGCTTGAGGACATACCTCTGCAGTACCTCATCCACTCCCAACTTATAGAGCGGACCTGCGATGCTAGTGAAGTTGGCTGTGCGGGTGACCAACTCGTTCTTCTGTGGCACAAAATACCCGGCTGGGGCTGTACCTGTAGTCAAGAAGTGGATAATATCGACAAAGTGTGAATCACTCACCCTGATAGCGAAAAATTGTGCATCAGGAAACCCTTCATCCAAGTTAGTTAGCTCTTCCCCATTCTCAATTCTAGACAAGTGGCCTGGTCTAGCATTCAACCTTCCTGGCTTTACAATAATTTCAAAGTCATACTCGTGAAAAAGCAACAACCACTGAAAGATTCCCCCCCCAACATCGGCTTATTGACTAGGTATTTTAATGGATAATGATGTGTGAACATCTTGAAATGCCCTCCTAGTAAATAGTGTATGTATTTCAGTAGGGCATATACCATTGCCAATCCTTCCCGTTCCATCGTAGAATAATATGCTCTCTGCTGGACAACTTCCTGCTAGCGAAGGCCACCGGGTGATCTATATCCCCTTCCTCAGCCTGCGCCAGGATAGCCCCCAAGGAAATCCTTGATGCATCCACATAGGCATGGAAGGTATTTTCACAATCAGGAAATATCAGGATAGGTGCAGTCACCATTTTTTCTTTTAGCAGCTCGAAACTTTTGTTAGTATGATTCTTTTGTCGTAAAAGATCACTTTAGCTGCGCATAAAAAAAAGCCCTAACATCGATTATGGCTACCAAACATCTTTAAATCTGCAATTAGATGATCCAAATAATACTGCACAAATCCAGATCTGAGAGGAAAACAAGAAAGGTGTTTTTCGGTTCTCCTCAATGGGATGGGTTCTTGAAAGTCCTCAGCATTTCAGATCTAAAATTCCTCTCTCTTATTGTGGTAGAAAACCTAGACAAACATAGAACTCAATCGGAGCTCACAAGGAACAAATGGAAAATGGTGACCAAGAGTAGATCCAATGTGATCTAATGCAATGAAGGTGACTAATGAATGGGGAAAACCCTTCTATTTATAGCCAAATATTGGGGTGTTCTAGAACTCAGTGCATGAATAAAATATTATTAATCAAATTCTAGAATCACCCTTTAGGAATATTTTATTATATTTGTTGGACGAAAAAGGTCTTTTGACTTGGGTCAATTCCTTTATTTATAAAAAATAAATAAATAGATGATTTATTTATTATTTTAGGGAGATTATGGGAATATAATTAAATAAATAATGATTTATTTAATTATTTAAAAATGATTTAGTCAAATTTAACTAGGAATATTATTTAAATAATGATTTGAATAACTTATTCCTAGGAAATAATTAAATAAATAATGATTTATTTAATTAATTTCCTTGTTTTGGGTTAAATATGACCAGGAAATATAGACAGATAGTATTTTACATGGTGAAAGAAATTTTACTTAGGGTAAAATTGGTCTTACATGGTGTACTTGGATTCATCTAATGATAATGAGTTAGATGACCAAAAAAATGGTGTAACAGATTGCCCCCCAACGTACGAGTGTTAGGAGCAAATCATATGACCGAAGTACGTTGTAAGAACTCAATCACTAGGCATCATGAGGGAAGTGAGAGAGAGAAATGTAAGGTAGTCTAATGTGCTAAATGACTGGACCCGGAGGAGACGAGACTTACAGGTGCAACAAGTCTCTAGGTGATGAAGTAGTACCAGTGTTAAAGGTGGCTAGGGAGGCATACCTATGCCTGCCGAGAGAATAGTACAAAGAATAAGGCGCCTGGAAAACTACGGAACGCAAGAATGAAGCATATGTTGGCCTAAACATGAGCCAGATAAAGATAATGATGAATCCCACATACATGTGATGCCTGGAATAACCGTCAGGACTTATACAAGAATATTTTAGTACATGAGATACAAATATACCCAAATTCCCCCTACACATGGGGAAGGGCTCACAACATCTAACTAATATATGCAAATCGAAGAGGCGCTGCAAGCGATTGAGGCCGATATCATCAAATGAGAGGAGTTGCATCAAGGGTGGAAATGAAAAAGTCAGCCAGGCATGTGGGGGGCTACCTGCAGGGCCACCCCCTCATGAGGGTTGAGACATCTCACACATGCCCGGGAATCACCAATAGATACTGCTGCATCACTGGACCATCAAGTGTATAGATCACGATCATGCTGAGAAGAGCTCGAACCAAGGTACACTGCCCCCTAGACCTGGCTTCTGGAGTAAATGAGCTGATGTCAACAGAAGTAGGTCTGCCATAGGTGAGGCAATAAGGGAACCCCAACTAAGGCATGAGGGAAAATAGTAGATCGACGAACATATAGACACTAATGATGATGAGGGAATGAGGGATACAGAGGAGCGGTTGGATGACTTCCCTTGTTAGAGCATAAAGGGCATGAATGGCTTGGCAGCGACTGACACAATATCAAGAGGGATAGGGGACAAGGGTGCAGAAGGCCATAATGTGCAACATGAGAGAGGGATAAAGAAATAAAGGAGGGAGGACTATAGCGGGGTACAAAGGAACTCGGAATGGACTCCATGAATGCGATGATAACTCAACTGGGATGCTTTAAACAAGGGCGACTCGATGGTGCTGCCTCATAGTAAGGGTCCAATGGGGAACCATAAAAACATGAGTACAATAGGGTAGCTCATGACGAAAATAAACACGAACGAAGATGAGTAAGGAGGAAAAGTGGTGCCCCAAGTACAAGTGTTGTAAGTCAAGAAATTCAATTTTGAGAAGAGGTGAAGAGACCCTTCATGGGCAAAATGTGTCCCGGTGAAGTATCAAAACATGGAAAACTGACAGATACCCATTTGAGTGCTCGGTGAGAGCTTTCCAACGGTGCAGAAGGTGTGTCAAATGGGGCTATGGTTTGGTCGCAGCGGGTGAAAGAAAAAACAGGGGTTTTCTTCTAATAAGGCGTTTTCCCTCCAAAATCATTAATTTGCTTGTGTAGCTGTGGTGAATGTGGAGAGGAGAGAAGGCCCTAAATCTTGCGGCGATCATAGAGGACAAACTGACCGTTGGAATCGTGATCCGTCAGTTGCAGGTAAGAGGCCTAATCCTACTCTCTGTTTTTGATGGATTCAAATATAAGATTAGGGTTTTAAATCTCATTAACTGCCCCTACTTCATCATTATGGTTGGGTCACACTTTTTGGGGCAAAATCTGCGACCTGGGATGCAAGTTTTGGCCTAAAAAGTGCGACCTGGCCTAGGATTTTCCCAGAAAGTGTGAACTATTAGATGTGGGTGGTTTCAGTGCTGTTATGGGCTGAGATTCAGTTTTGGTGTAAGTTAATGCAGTTTTGTTGATCTGTAGACTGACAAAAATGGTGTTTTTGTGCAGGTATGGCAGAGATATGGATCAAGTGGAGAGAGAGAGACTTTAGGTACATTATGGACGGAGATCCAAATGGATCAGGGTGTCCGTCGTGCACTGGCTAGGTATGGGTTCTAAAATTTTTGGAGAACCCTTTGATGAGGGCTGGAGAGCCCTTGTTGGCCCGGATTATCAGTTATTGGGATCTAGATCATGAGGTGTTTATAGTGCAGGGGCATAGGATTGAGTTGACGGTCCAGGATATTTATTTCTTGACTAGTCTCCCACCATTAGGGATGGTGGGAAATAGCAAGACAGTGTTACCACGGGGGCGTAACATTATGGAGTTTGTTGAGCGACATTTTCAACCAGGTGTCCAAGTCAAAGGGACTCGGATACCCATTGGAGATCTAGAGATCTTGGAGACTCGAGCAGTGGTCGTAGCAGTGTTGTGGATCTTGGGCAACCATGCATTCCATCACATCACTAGAGGGAAGATGATGATTGTAGAGAGTGTGTTGGGGGGGACCTACTATGGGTGGGCCCAGATGATGTTGGTGTCGGTGAAACGACAGCTGTCGCTATGCAAGCGGCAAGTGAATCATGATTGTGGCTATGGAACGTTGTTGTGTTCCTTCTTCTTTGAGAAGATCCCGAACTTGTGACCTCGTATACAGTTACCTGATGGAGGTCCAAGAGAGCCCCGGATGCGTCGGTGGGGACGATTACTGTGTAGAGGAGGGGGAGGGGCGGTCAGACGGGTGTTCCGACCAGAGTTCTTCGCCCATTGGGATCAGATGCCATTATACATAGACGACTATCCCTATAGTGGGATGAGTTATTGGGAAGATCCGAACTTGCCGCTTCCACCTGGTTGAGTGTGGGGGCCCGATGGTAAGTGACAAGCAACTAATATGTTATGTGCATTTTAGAGTTTGTGACTAGTATTCATGGTACTAATCTTTAGATGTTTGTGAATGCAGATATAGCTCCGATAAAACCGACCGGATATATGGGACGACCGGCAGTAGCAGGAGCTACAGGTGCAAGTGGATCAAGGACAGCACAGAACGAGGATATGGCCGCTCTGGTGGAGGAAATCCGTCATAGATGTGAGGGGTTGCTAACCGGTGTGTCAAAGCGTGGTTGGCAGGATTTAGACGACCAGTACATAGAGTTATGTATTGGGCTACCCTCGGAATGGCGAGGTATCATGCGACGCATGGCGATGTCCGGTCAGACTGTGCGTGATCTATGAGCTGCGGGAGCAGATCTGTTGGCTCGGGATCCTCAAGAGAGTGATTAGATGTAGGGTAGATGGTGCCCCCCAGCGTTTTTGTAGGGGTAAGTGGTGCCCCCCATTTTGTAGTTTTGTTTTTTGTACCATGCTATGGGCTCGGGATCCTCCAGAGAGTGATTAGATGTAGGGTAGACGGTGCCCCCTAGCGTGTCAGAGCAGATGGACTCTAAAAACACATGTTATATGATGTATATGATTTATGTACATTTTTTTGATGATGTGAAATGTTATTGTCTTGTGTGTGATAAATGCCAGTCTAGAACATGATTTGCGATTTGATCTACGTAGTGATTTTGACGTTTAGGGATATGGTTGAAAGTAATGAATCTAAATTCACGTATCAAAAGTTTCACTCATAAATATTGTCTAAATAGGATAGGTTTATGCACCCGATAGACACCATTAAGTTGTAGGACAAGAAGGATGGAATCTAAATGAACAGGCAGATGGAGGATGTGATGAGAGAGGGCATCGGCTAAGAGATCACGTACTGCATCATATTCGGCCTGATTATTGGTGGCATTACCAATGCAGACCCCATTTGCAAGAGCCAGGGTATGCAAGAGGGTAAAGATGGCCCATGCTGCCGAAGCGAGATTCCGGGAATATCGACTTGCCCCATCGGCATAGCCAAGATAATGTGTGGACAAGAGGGTCGATGTAATAGTGTCACAAGACAAGAAATGGGAGGGATGAGCAAAAGGATGGAAGTGTGAGTAAAGGATAGACATCCACTGATGACTATGGGAGGGAGAAGTTTGGGTAGGAAGTCTAGGACTCATAGATCGACGAGAGGGAGATGAATGAGAACTATAGGATGAATAACGGGTACTCAGGCTGCGAAGAACATCGAAGATACAGATGTTATGATCGTGATTATGGGAGGAAATGGAAGGGTGAAGGAGACCATACGATGCTGCAATGCTACCTAAATCATCAGTATGGGAAGAGAGGCGCAGATACGGGTCATCACGGGGAATGACAGAAGAACAGGTAAAAAGATGGTCAAAACATGAAGAGCCAGAGAGTGTCTGAAGGAGGATTAAGCAGGACAGATGGAGTGGATTCAGAAGGAATGTACTATGAGGGTCATGCGGATGATGATAGGTATAGGAGGGGAGCAGCAGGTTCCGACATCTCAAGATCAGGGGGAGGAATGTCAATGGTAGCAGGGGGATCCTCGAGTAGGCCTGATGCATTTTGAGCAAGGATGGGAGAGGCAGATTGATTTTTTTCAACTTCGTACTTGCGAATGACCTCTAAAGAGGCTTGGTAATGCGTGAGGTGAGGACAATGGTGAGAGTAATGGCCATGGACACTACACAGAGCATAGGGTTTGTTGGTGCGAAGAGTCGTTGGGTTCTTGGCTGTGGATGAGGAAGAAAAAGAGGTTTCAGGGACTGTAGATTCAAGGAACGCGACTTTAACCATGGGTTGGATACGGGGCAATTCAGGACAAGTATGGCTGGGATGACTGATACCATCACACAAGGAACAAGGCTTGGTGGGTGGGGGAGGGGTAGGGTCAGGTGCGGTGGCCTTGTCTTTGGATGCCCCCTTTCGAGTTTTTCTTTTCTTGCCTGTAGTTGTCGCAATAGGAGGAGGGTCCTGTGAAGGGGCTAGGTGCACTGTAGCAGTGGAAGGAGAAAAGGGAATCGGTTGCACTGGTGTCATATCTATGTATGGTTTGGGGTGGTCCGCCGGGGTCTCGGCTGGAGGAGTAAGATACCATACTAGAATTCCCAAGGTTAAATTAGAGAGGGAAAGGGTGGCCATGACGGGAACCGAATAGATGCCGGGGGGTGGACCGAGGAAAGGTATCTGACCGGTGGGGTAATGACCAGGAGGGATGGCTCTCATGTGATGGAGACCTGAGGGAACCGACTCAGGAGGGTAGTGAGTTTCCTGAGTGTGAGGGGGATGGGAAGATCTAGGAGAAAAAGGGTCGGTAGACTGAAGCGAAGGGCTAGGAGCAGGTTGTGGTAGGCAAGATTAAGGTTGCTGACTAGCTGAAGCAGGCTGTGAAAGGCCAGCCTGAGATGATTGCATCATGCAAACATTCACTAAACTGGGGTGAGAGATAGGAGGAGGAGGAGGACCAGGAAAATTTCCAAGCAAGGAGGAGTCTTTGTAGACGCCAGGGGAAACACTGGTCAACGAATCAACGGTTGGCTTATTGGTGACAGAAGAGATGGTGGACTCAGGGGAGGTCTAATATTTTCATTCATGGTAAGTCAACTGGTCAATCGTGATAATTTTTCCATCATGATGGAAAAACATCTTGCGGTGGACTGCGGATGGGACGACAGACATGGCATAGGTGTAACTATGCCCCAAAAGAATGTTGTATTCAAGAGGGGCGTCGATAACTTCCACGTCGACACAAACATTCTTACCCGCAAGGGTGATAGGACAGTTACGAAAGATGCTGATGGGCTGGGAGGCATGGCCATCCCACACACGAAGGGTGATTGTGGAAGGGGCCAGCTCAGGATATCCAAGTTGTTTCCAAACCAAAGCAGACATCACACAGATAGATGCCCCCTCATCAATAATACACTGAGCAACATTGGAATTTTGGATTTTGACTGGGATTTGGAAAGCAACAGAAGGAGGAAGAGGGGGATGGTCTGACTGACGGGCATCGAAAACAATCAATTGGTCATCAACAGGATCTACAACACCCACGATAGATAGTAGATCCTTCTTTTGAGAAGGACACGACTGGAGGAGTTCCAGTGTTGAAATGGCAGCAGGAGATTGTGCCAAATCATCTGCTATACTGTACGAATGAGCAGCCCGACTAGAGGCAGCAGTTTGGCATAATGGGCCCTTAGGAGTCTTGGTATGAAACTCAGCTTTGGGCGGAGGGATTTGCAAGGGACCATTGGGTGTCGACAGAGGCTCTGTATGACCTGAAGATGGGGACTCGGAGACAGACAGAACGGGAGGCGTGGAATACTGACGGGACCGAGTTTGAAGGTTAAGGTCAACGGTGAGCGGTTGGTCAGAGGCCATCATGAGAATCTGGTAATCGGAGGAACCAGAAGGGGAAGGTTGAGTGGTTACTAGGGAGGAGTGTTGTCCCCGTACAGTGGCCTTGGACTCCCACATCTACCGCATTTGTGGTAATAAGGGACAATCGTGAGTGTAATGACCATAAACACCGCAACAGGAACAAGGCTTATTGGTGCGAAGCGGCCTGTCCGGCTTGGGCTCGGAGCCCTGTGGCTGGTTGGCAGTGGTAGGGTCAATACTGGAAGGATTGGATCCACGATTACCAGAAGCGGATTGATTGCCTTTCCTCTTTCTTAGAGAATGAAGAGGATTAGTTGCCCCCTGCTGCGCAAATACTTGCCCAGGAGGGGGTAGTAAATGCAGTTGCGGGGGTGGAGAAGTCAAGGGAGTGGGAGGTCCAAATGCTGGAGGAGCTGAGACACCAGGTTGTAGGTATGGATACGGGGTAGGATGGGAAACATTGAGGTAAGTAGGAGTGTGGGAAAAAGGAGGAGGCATGCCGTATCCTGGATACATGCTACCTGGTGGGGGGAAAGTGCTAGAGGGGCTGACCCCTCCTGGAGGGAAACCATAACCCATAGGAGGTTGAGCAGAGGTATGTGACAGGGATCCAATGATACCGTCGGCAGAGGGAGATGCCCCTGAGGCATTAGGACCACCGGGCTTGGGGAGGTCAAGAAGGACGGTATAAACATAACTAGATTGGGCATAGATGAGGTCATATTTCAAGGCTATTTGGAGGGTGGCTTCTTCGGTTTGGGGAAAATGGGATGCGACATCTTTGCCAATGGGAGGTAAGAGAGAGCGAAGGAACCAGTCCATGTAAACTCGATCTTCAAAGGGGGGAGCGTGACACAAGCTTCGTCTTCGTCGCCATTCTTGGACATGAGCGGAAAGGTGGGTCAAAGAGGATTGATGAAAAGAAGTTAAGAGTTCAGTACCAGTGTCGTATCAGAGAGGGAGCTAGAAATAGGATAAAAAGGCTTGGGAAATGGTCGCAAAGGTGGTATGGGAAGAGGTGGCTTGATCAACATACCATTTAGAAGCTTCACCGGTAAGCATGCGTTGGAACAAACGAAGACGGATGGAGTCATCGGTGATGAAATTGGAGGAACACCACATGTGGAAAGATCGGATATGGTTGGAGGGATATTCACTAGCAAGGCCTTCGAACTTGGGAATGTCAGAGGGGAGCTTGGTTGGCATAGCAGGCCAACTGACATCATGGAAAATAGGATCATTGATCAGCTGATTGAAATCAGGGAGACTGAGGCTGGCCATATAAGGGAGTAATGGGGCAGTCGAGGTAGGTCCCGTAGGGGTTCCACTGGAAATGGACCCAGCAGTAGAACTGGGGTTAGGGCTAGGTCCTGAACTAGACATGGTGAAGGTAATAGGGGGGAACCAGGAGTAGGGGGAGAACTCGAACAATCAGAGGAAGAGTCGGAGTGCGGACTCAGGGGAAGACTTACTCGATGACAATGAGAAGGAGGAAGTCGACCAAGCGGAAATTGAGGGTGAAGGCTAGGAAGTCTCCGGGACAAATGCCTTGGAGGCGCAATGATGACGGGAAGAAGAAAACCGACAAGGGCAGCGAGGGGTAAAATCAAGAGAGATCAATGTCGAAACAAGGGCAGATAGGTGTAGTGTCAATTGATTTAAAAGGCTTTCCCAGGTGGTGTTAGCCAGGCTCTTCTTCACTTAGGGTTAGTGTGTGGCGTGCGTTAATTTTAATTGTTTAAACCCAGAAATTTTGAGAGTAACAGAAAAAGGGTGCTGCGTAACTGAAAATAAATCTGCAGTAAATAAAACTAAAAGAACATAAAATTAACAGCTATCAATGCATCAATCTAACCCAAGGAGGCGGGTCTCTCAAAACTAGTCTATAAGAGGGAAGAAACTAAGCAGAGCACACTAAAAATAAGCCAATAGATCTAAGGTCAGGAGGGACAGGGATCTAAAGAAGAGATCTGCTGAAAAGAGGTGCAGAGAACAGCAAAGAGGAAGAGGCAAGGTTGCTGCTAAAAGGGAGGAGATCAGCTAAAAATAGAAGGGACAAGGAGGCAGCCCTAGAAATGAACCCAAACAAAGATATATGAGGTGAGTTGAAAGGGAGAAAAGCTGATCTAAAGGGATTTGAAAATGAGGTATCAGATCGGGAAGCAAAAGGGCTGAAACTCTAGAAATTCAGACGTCTGAAACAGTAAAAACTCTCCCACAAAAAGTGGAGGGTACTATAGCCCGACGGGGAAATATTCCCACTTAGTTGAGTGAAACAAATCAGAAACAAGTCTAAACGGGTGGAGACAGAGGCTGGAAAACCCTGGCAGAAGCTTTAGACAAACCCAGAAAAAGTGCTAGAAAATTGCAAAGAAAAGTGTAAGTCACAGGTTCTGATCTGTTTGCAGTCCAGGTCACAGATTTGGGGCAGAAAAGTGCAACCTCAAGGCCAAGTTGCACTTTTTGGGCCGATAAGTGTGACCTGCAAATCTGGCTCTCTCGGTGGCAGATTTCAGAAAAAATTTTCGTCTCAGCTGCGGCTGATGTCTGTCACCTGCGCAATAAGGCCAGAAACACACGAAAGTTAAAAATTTGACTGTTTGAGGGTTTTAGTGGTGGAAATCACCATAAAAATAGGAAAAACAGAAAATGGAAGAGAAACCCTAGGGTCTGAAACAGCTGGATATGCAGGAATATATGAAGCGACAACGGTCGCAAAAGAAAACCCGTGTGGAGTCGCCAATTGTTAGTATGATTCTTTCGTCGTAAAAGATCACTTTAGCTATGCATAACAAATAGCCCTAACATCGATTATGGCTGCCAAACATCTTTAAATCTGCAATTATATGATCCAAATAATACCGCACAAATCCAGATCTGAGAGGAAAACAAGAAAGGTGTTTTTCAGTTCTCCTCAATGGGATGGGTTCTTGAAAGTCCTCAGAGTTTCAGATCTAAAATTCCTCTCTCTTATTGTGGTAGAAAACCCAGACAAACATAGAACTCAATGGGAGCTCACAAGGCAAAAATGGAAAATGGTGACCAAGAGTAGATCCAGTGTGATCTAATGTAATGAAGGTGACTAATGAATGGGGAAAACCCTTCTATTTATAACAAAATATTGGGGTGTTCTAGAACTCAGTGCATGAATAAAATATTATTAATCAAATTATAGAATCACCCTTTAGGAATATTTTATTATATTTGTTGGAGGGAAAAGGTCTTTTGACTTGGGTCAATTCCTTTATTTATAAACAATAAATAAATAAATGATTTATTTATTATTTTAGGGAGATGATGGGAATATAATTAAATAAATAATGATTTATTTAATTATTTAAAAATGATTTAGTCAAATTTAACTATGAATATTATTTAAATAATGATTTGAATAGCTTATTCCTAGGAAATAATTAAATAAATAATGATTTATTTAATTAATTTCCTTGTTTTGGGTTAAATATGACCAGGAAATATAGACAGATATTATTTTACATGGTGAAAGCAATTTTACTTAGGGTAAAATTAGTCTTACATGGTGTACTTGGATTCATCTAATGATAATGAGTTAGATGACCAAAAATATGGTGTAACAAATTTTCTGAAATCCGTCATCCCAGAAGAACGACACATATTTCTTTAGTAGCTTTTCCATCGGAGAAGTGATCAAAGCGTACCCTTGTATGAACTTTCTGTAATAACCCGTGTGACCCAGGATGGAGCGTAACTCTTTCTCTATGGTCAAAACTGCTAAATTAATGATAATTGCAATCTTGGTCGGGTCCATCATCAACCCTTACTGAAAAATCACGTGTCCTAACAGAATTCCGAATGGGACACAGAAGATGCATTTCTTGATGTTCAGAGAGATCTGGTGTTTTCTACAGGCATCCAACATCATGTGTAGGTTTGATACATGATTTTTCACCAACTCAAACACAGTCTAATCATAAAAATAAACTTCCAAGAACTTTTGCAATAATTCCTTGAATACTGCTACAACAACTTGCGAAAAGATGGCAGGCATATTATTTAACCCAAAGGGCATGACAATATACTGAAAGGAGCCCCATTCTGTCACGAAATTTTTCTTGCTACGATCTTCACAGGAAATACATATTTGATGGTACCCTGAAAATCCATTAGTAAAAAAATAAGCCTCCTGACCTCCTACATTATTCAGGATCTCGTCAGAGAATGGCGTGGGGAAAGGATCATGGATGCAGGCATCATTTAGCTTACGTAGGTCGACCCAGATCCTTATTTCCCATTTTTTTTTCTTCTCCTATACTACCATGGGGCTTACCTATTTGAACTGCTCGACTAGTTCGATGATACTTGCGGCCACCATTTTCTCGAGTTCCACCTTGATCTTTTGCTTGTATTTTGGGTTTAGGCGATAGGGTTGTTGTTTGACTGGCCGCGCATATGGCTTCAACATTATCCTTATAACTCCCATATCGCTCAAGATTCCCTTAAGTTCTGAGAACTTGGTTGGAAATAGGTCCTGATATTTAGTTAGTAGCTCTGTAACTTTTCCCACTATTCTGTCATCCCAGTAGTCCCAAATCTTGGCCATATTGGGCCACTTCTCCAAGAAAATATTAATTTCTTTCAGTTTTATAGGTTTGGTGACATCAATTGTTTGCATTAATGGACTTGCAATGGCCCGCTCCACTTCTAAATCTTCAATGCTAATTTTCTTGGGGATCTTCATCACATGCTTCTATTGACAAATTTCTACAATTTATGACATCCTGGAGCTGCGCATCCCAAGCTGGCACAACCATTCTAGCCGAGGGAGGGTTCCAATGAAGACCATGCTATAGGTCAATTTGGGCACCATTCCCAATGACCTGGTTAACTGAGCAGCATCTCTAGGACCGATGATCAAAGGGTCTATCATTACCTATCATCACAGTTGCTATATGCTCTAAGACAGGAAACATTCATGAATCAAACAATATTTTCATCAAAGCAAGGATTTTCCATGGTTTGAAGCTTATTATTAAACATGTGGGAGCTCACCAATGCAGTCTCTAAGGGGCCTAAGTGCGTTGCATATGCAGGTAGCCCCATTCAAGGCTCCTCTACAAAACGCTTCCTGACATTCAAAGGTGCGTTGGTCACATTGGGAGCGAAATTATCATTATTCCGGAATCTCCACTTGGCCAGTGTCTTCTAGAAGGCTTCACATGTGTCATGATTCAGATCCAAGTGTCCATTTGACATCTACATGACTAGAAAACGTGTCTTTCCTATTTTTGGAATGCAATTTATTGCAAAACAACCTATAGTTCATTTATAAATTGAACACAAAGCTAAGTGTTCAAGGAGGAAGATTTTGAGTAGAGAAATGTTGGAGAATTTTCAATAGAGAGTTTGATTTGTGGAGCTGTTGGTGGAGAGACTTTTTCTGTGATGAGACTAAGGAACTCTGCTGGAAGGTCACGATGAATCAGTCACTAGGTTGTAACCTCTCCTTCTATCATCAATAAAGAGTACTTCTTGTTTTTCCCTACATGCATCCATGTTTACTTTGATTTTCCATGTTGTAAAATATTTGTTGATGAATGTAGTTTATGATTAACTGGTTTGGATAATTAACTTGAATAGATATCTGGATTATTGTATCTTCTGCTGTTTCAGTGCTTTTTCTTGCAGGAAGCATTCAGCTATTTGAAACTGCTTGGAGTTGAGGCTGTAGTGGAAACGACAGAAAGGAGCCATTTGGAAGTGACTGAAACAAGTAAGCATCCAATCCTCTCTGTATATCTATTCTGAGTTAGGAAAAAGGGTAGTGTAGTCTTTCACCTGTTGTTCTAGACTAGACACCGGTCTAGGGAAGCGTAGTTTATTCGTAGATTACAATTCTGGCCCAACAAACTGGCGACTCCGCTGGGGAGAATTTCTCTTGAATCTTGGTGTTTTAGTCTCTGATCTGCTTTCTAAATCCACCCAGTAGTTATTTCACATAAAGATTAGACTTTTTCAGACTTTAAGTTGCAAAGTTAGTGAGCCAAAAGGTAGATTTTTCTTTGTTTCCTGCGCTCAACGCACCCTTGGTCAGGGCACAATGCTTTGCAGAGCACTGTCTCCCTTGTCGCCCTGTGTTGCATAGCACTGTCTCCCTTTGGAGACTGCGTTGGCTCCTGAAAGGAACAAATCCCCTTGAATATGACTTTGTACTTTGTTTAAGTTTTGTTTGCTGATTTATTCTGAAAATTTTAATGCTCTATTGACCAGTAACTCTATATATTTCTTCTCCTTTGACTGAAAATTTGTTCAATGTTGTTTTAAAAAGTTTTTCATTATCATTGAAAAGTTGATTTCAAAGTACTTTTTATGGTTGCATTAAGAATCATTTGCTTTCAAAATAGGAAATTGTCGTAAAATCTTCATTTCCTTTATAGGAGAAATTTTTGTTGAAATCCTCATTTTTCCTTCAAAAGAGAAATTGTTGTTTGTAATCTTCATTTCTCGGAAGTAAAAAGCATTTCGATTATTGATCTAGTGCACCTAGTTTTCTTTCTGCATTCATAACATTAAGGAAACTAAAAAGAAAAACTTGCATTTTCATGTAGGATTGTGTGTTTTTTGCAAAAGGAACATTAGGAAATCTGCATTTAGTTTGAGATTCATTGATTTGTTTTGTTCATTGTTTTGTTTGCTCTCAAATTACTTGCTCTCTTCCCTTAGTAGCTAGGTCTTTCATTGAAAAAGCTGAAAGTGAAAGTTTGTTTATCATTCTTAGCTTGCATTTTAGGAATTTCATATACATCATCGTGGTGAACCTAAAAGGCAAACTGTTAAGCAAGATCAACATAAAATAAATCTCAAATTACTTAACAATGCTTTGGAACATTAACGATAACATTTAGAGGTCTAGGCTAGAGACTTGTTCCAGCGTCATAAAACATAACAGCTGTCGTTAACTTGTTTGCGATACATTCCAAGTGTGATACCTCACTCCATGTATGTAATTATATCGTAGCTCATCCACGTACTTTTGGGTATATCGGGCAGTGTTACAGTACGATAAGTATAAAGGGGTGCTCTCACTGTGAGGTTTCGCATCAGACAACGCTAATACAGACTTGGGCCTCCACGTACCTTCGGGTATATTTGGGAGGACAAATTTTAGGTGCTATCCATCCATAGTGAACCGAGTTAGCCACCTTGAAATTGTGATACACTTAACACAATATTCGGGGAGATTACCTGCATGTACTCCTTGGTTCACCGAGAGGTATTCCGTAGTTCACAGTTTCCTGGTAAACCTTTTTGCTTATCATTACCTTCTTTTTGTTTATTTATTTTTGGATAAAATAAATTAGTAATCATGGAAGAAAACAATCCTACCCCCCGTCGTTCGCGCAGATTATATTTAAAACCACCTTTACCACCAGAAGTTATTTCTAGTGGACGAAGGTGATCACGATCTGCTGAATCAAGTACAATTTGTACCTCTGGCGAAACATCACCATCCAAACCAGAGCTAGCTCAATTTGTTTCTACACATCTCGGTTCATTTACTGTTATCAAAACGAAGCCTTCACAGTTACCTGTGGTCACGATCCATTCAGTCGCTGAGACCATACCTCCTAGACCCGATGTTGTTCAATCACAAATTGATCCAGATCCTGTCTCTTCTTTGCTAGAACATCTGAGTCCTAAATAGTCAGAATTTGTTCCTACCTTGGTCATCCCGCAAACATCTGTAACCATTGAAAATCCCATATCACACAGTCAACCGTCTGAAATATATTTTCGGCCCGATGGTGAAGTTCTTCCTCCTAGTTTAATCGCAATTGAAGAAATCCCTCAACCTGATACACCTTTAAGTCAAACCCATTTTGGGGGGGACCTTTACCTATACCAGTCATTTCCTTAATCATTTCCATCTACTTTTGTTGATCCCATTTCCATTCAATCATCCGTTGATTTCGGAGAGTATACACTTGGTAAAACTACCATGTCTGAACCAACATCTTTGGTTGGGTCTGCGGTTCCAATTAGGTCAGCTCCTACCCTTGCTACTACGTCGATGTTCACAACATCACCAGAGTCATATTTTCACAGTGGTCCTTTGGTCCCAACAGGTTACAAATCATTATTTGGCACTTTCTCTGGTGCACCTTCACGTTCATGGTCTTTTCCAATGTCATCATCTGGTGTTTTAACTAGTAGTCCTATAGTTAGTACTGAACGACTTGATTCATTAAATCCATCATCAGGGAAATATCAAGCTGGTCATTATGGGTCAAATCCTTTAAATACCATATCAACTGGACTCCCAACATTCGGTGAACAATATTTTCTATCTTATTATCCTCCTTATGCTAGGGGGAAACCCATGGTTACCTAATATGACAGTACTCAGTCAAATTTTGGTCAGACTAATGTTGATTTAAATGTTTGTCAATGGCAGCCCACTCTGCCTATCCAACCATAAACGGTTGTCCAATCGTATCAACCAATTCAACCTGTTACACCCACTTCAATACCACTTGTTAATACATCTATATCCCTGTTGCAGAATCAAAATCTTGTACATCAACCTTATCAGGTGAGTTCTTCAACTCAATATTATCAAATGTTGGGTCCAAAAACTCAAAATCCTTTGGTTAATTTACAACAACCTGTATCAGGGATCATTTATTCACAAGCTGGTCCACCATTTTATGGGATGTCACAAACACAATCTAGTTATACATATCAACCGAATCCAACTTATACTAATTTAGGTTATAATCTTGGTGGAAAGACCCCTTGGCAGCCACAGGCGCAAATTCCGCAAATTTCATATCAACAAGTACCATATCCAGGTTTTGGTCAACAGAACTCTCAAGCGTTTTCCATGCAAAACAACCCCTATCTGGGTTACCAGCAAAAAATCCCATTTGCCGGTGCTCAAAGACCTATTGCCCAAGCAATTCCATCTTATCATGGCTATGCTCAACCTGACCTTAATAGAAAATTTCCTTTTGTTGCAACCTTGGAATTACCAGATTTAAACTGGCTAACCAATGATCCTATAAATTATGCTCCTTGGTGGCCAGTGATACCACATAAATTACCCTCTGACATTCCTAAATTCAATGGAAACCATGGAGAAGACCCATCAACTCATGTTATGAATTATCATTTATGGTGTTCATCTAATTCCCTAAATGATGATCCTATTTGATTACGTCTCTTCCAGAGAACGTTCACAGGTCCGGCAGCTAAATGGTACATTGAATTACATAGAGCTTCTTTCGATAATTTCACTGCTTTGGCTACTATATTTTTGACCCATTTCCAGTTACCGATCAGATACAAAACTGGAACAAAACTCTTGACCAACTTCAAAAAAAGTAATGCTACTCAAATTTCAGATCATATTCATGAGTGGCGTCATCGATGATGAATGGTTAAGACATTTGTTCCTGATCAGCTTCTTGCTGAATGCTTCATCAAATCCTTGTTACCATCTATAACAGAGCATGTGGCTAAAGGTTGCGTCGTCATATAAGAGAAATTCATCGCTCATGCCCAGTATTTAGACTTGATTTATACTCAGTCTTGCACGCTCTATGAGAAAATACCAAATGCGCTGCGATCGAATTTCAATGTTCCTCCTCAAATAAAGGACTCTCATGCGAGAGATGGCTTGATAGGCACTGTAAATACACACAACACAACTGCAACTACATCTGATCCTGCTCCTACTTCCAAAATCAACGCCATCTCATTTGATAAAGGAAAAAGCGATAAGCAACCAGGAAGTAAGAAAAAGGGGAAATCAAAGAAAAATCAAACTTATAACTGGCAGCAACGATCATCTGATCAACCATCAAAACCACGAAAACCTTGTTTTCCATGCATAATCTGTAACGAGGAACACTTTGTTAGGGATTCTCCTCACCGTGTTGAAGTCTCAAAAATCATCAAGACTTCTCATGCATCAACTGTGTTGATAGACCCATTTCCAATTCCAGACACAAATTTGGCTGCTACGGATCCAGCTCCTAGTTCCAAAGTGTTAATGTTATCCACTACAAAAACTTCACAAGATATTTTGGTGTTGACGTGGAATAAAGACTATGGTAGTCTGGTTGATCAACCTACTACCTCGACAAAAAATCCATCTACTGAATCAGTACCACCTCCAGTTATTCCTGAATTGATGATTAAGCCACCAAAGGGAGTAATTCATAAATCGACATATAATCCTCGAGAAAGATCTGCACAAAATTTTAATATAGTTAAATATTTGGCTCAATCCCCTTCAGCTATGTCTTCTCTTGAGGTATTAGAAAATTTTCCCTCCCAGAAGAAGGCTTTATTGTCAGCCATTGGTGGAATTGATCTGATTGATTCTAATCTGGTCGTCTTTAATCATACAGGCTTTGTGTCGTAATTACCAACAGAATTGGCATTCTCCATCCAAGTAAATGTTCTCAATCACCTTGTTCATCGTACTATTATTGATGAGGGAGCATCTACGTGCATTATGTTTCTAAACTATTGGAAGTCACTTGGCTCACCGCAATTATCACAATCATCAACGATGTTGAAGTATTTTGATGGAAGAACATATAAACCTTGTGGTATTATCAATAACCTACAAGTTGAATTAGGGGGAAAAATAGTAAGTATTGATTTTGGGGTTGTTGAAGGACCCCTTGACTATTTTATTTTACTTGGAATACTATGGGTATATGCGATGACTGCAATTGTTTCTACATATTTTAGAACGGTTTCCTTTCCTCATAAAGGTACTATTACAGTCATTAATCAGTTAACCTTCTTTTCCTCCACTTCGCAGGTAAATGGAAGCGTTCCGTATGTTCACTTACCCCAACTAGAAATACAGAACATTAGTGTAGGAATCTTAAAGGATTCCACTCTTATGGGAAACTTTGCATTACCGTTGCCTACGACGTCGACAGAAATTGCAAGAATAGAGACCTGCTACATGATCTCTTCCACTCCATCTGGCTTAAGGAAGAGTACGGGTGATTTTGATATTTCTATGTTGGATGATGTTTTACCGCTTAGCCCTATTGAGATACAATATAAATCAATCTATTTGGCTTGGGCAGCAAATCTGAAATCAACGTCGCCGAGTGTTTGGGTTGATCGTTCATTAGATTTTGGTACTCCATCTGATCCATTTTCCTCAAAATTTTTGATAGATGAAAATATTTTGGAAGCTATGATGGCAGAAGGAGAACCATGGGAAGATTATCATCATCATTCCCATCTTCCAGATTATGAAGAAAATGATCTTAGTGAACTATATCACCCATCCATTCAAAATTTATTTTCAAATTCTTTTCCGATTAATGCAATTGAATCTGAGCGAAATTTATCAAATATTGAAGAAACAATTTCTATCAATATTTTGACTAAACTTGGTGTTGTAGAAAATATTTATGTTGGTGTATCTTGTTCTCCATCAGAACTTGATTCATATCACTCTCTTTTTCATGAATTTCGTGACGTATTTGCTTGGTCTTATGAGGAAATTCCAGGCATAGATACTAGTATAGTTGAACGCACTATTAATATGTATCTTGATGTCAAATTGGTGCGTCAACGGCTTCGTCCTGTTCATCCGAAGAAAGCCGCTGCCATCAAAACAGAAGTTGAAAATCTTTTGCATGCTGGTTTCGTTTACCCTGTTCCACTAATTGAGTGGGTTTCCAATATCGTTCCTGTTATGAAAAAACAAGCAACCATTAGAGTGTGTGTCGATTATCGGGATGTTAATCAGGCTTGTCCAAAAGACAACTATCCTACACCCTTTATCAACCAGATTATTGATGATTGTGTTGGATGCAAAATATTTTCTTTCATGGATGGATTTTCTAGCTACAATCAAATCATTATCCGCCCATATGATCAACATAAGACAACATTCATATGTCCCTGGGGCACATTCACATATCAAAAACTTCTTTTTGGTTTAAAGAATGTTGGGGAAACTTTTTAGAGGGCAATGGATTATGCTTTCAATGACATCAAGCACATTGTTCAACCATATCTAGATGATTTACCAACGCATTCACAAAAATGGATTGATCACCTGATGCATTTGAGAGCCATTTTCTTACACTACCAACACTATAAGATACACCTCAATCCGTACAAATGTGTGTTTTGTGTTGGTTCTGGTCGATTGCTCAGATTCATAGTCTTAAAAGAAGGAATTCAAATAGACCCACTAAAGTTACAAGCCATTCTTAATTTTCTTGCGCCTTCAAACTTACTTTAGTACAGAAACTTCAAGGAAAGGCTAACTTCCTGAGAAGGTTCATTCCAAACTACGCTGAAATGGCTAAAGGATTTACTTGTTTATTGAAAAAGGGAGTTCCCTTCCATTGGGACCAAGTTGCACAAGCTTCTTTTGATGTTGTCAAGGACCATCTTGTCCGAGCGTCATTAATGTATCCTCCAAATTATTCAAATGATTATTTCCTATATATCACCATGGCTGAAACGACCATCGCTATGGTTTTGGTCCAAGTAGAAGATGGAATTGAACATCCGATCTATTATTTGAGTCGTAATCTCAATGATACGGAAGTTAAGTACTTGTATGCGGAAAAGCTTGCCTTGGAAGTTGTTCAAGCTGTCCAAATATTTTGCCATTATATCCTGCTCCGAAAAACAACAATAGTTTCGGATTGCAACCCCATGACTTACATCTTATCACGTCAATTGCTGGGGGGAAAATATTCAAAGTGGATCATCATTTTGCAAGAATTTGATTTGGAATTCGTCAAATCCAAGTCAAAGAAGTATTTAGTTTTGGCTGAGCTTCTCTGTGACCTTCCCTATGATAGTACTGCAACTACGTCAGAACCATCTATTCCAGACGAGTCTCTGTTTCTAATCGGATCATCTGATCCATGGTATGGAGATTTCATCATTTATATCCAAACCCAAACTTTTCGACCTAATACCTCTCGCTCTGATCAACGACGTATTTGATACCAAGCCAAGGATTATCTGATAGTCGGCGATACACTTTATCATCGTGGTGTCGATACCATTTTAAAGAGGTGCCTCACTCATGAGGAGGCTGAAAAGGTTTTAAATGATTTCCATGCTGGGGCTTGTGGTGGAAATTTATCTGGTTATGCTACCGCGCAGAAGATACTCTGCGCCAGTTACTTTTGGCCTACTATTTTTCGAGGTTATATCCTTGCAGTCAGAAGTTGTCATGCATGTCAGATTTATGACCGTAAAATCCGCAAACCGCCAGTGCCAATGCATCCTATTGCCTCTGCTGGACCATTTACGAAATGGGGTATCAATTTCATGACCTGTAAACCTCCTTCATCCGGGGGGCATGGTTATATTATTGTCGCAGTCGACTATTTTACCAAATGGGCCGAAGCGATGCCTACATTCAACAACACAGGAAAAAAAACTGCATTGTTTTACTTCAACCATGTTATTGCACGGTTTGGGGTCCCACAGGCTATAGTTACGGATCATGGGAAGAATTTTTGCAACCATTTGATGTCTGAATTTACATCCAAGTCAGGATTGTCGCATGATAATTCTACTCCTTATTATCCACAATCAAATGGACAAGTTGAGGCTATTAAAAAAATTCTTAAACGAATGCTTCAACGAATGATAGGAGTCTGTAAAAAGAACTGGCACTTGATCTTGTAATTTTCCTTGTGGGCGTATCAAACCTCGGTGAGAAATGAGACCGGATTTACTCCTTTTCAATTGGTGTATGGTCTGGAGGCTATCTTACCAATCCAATGTGAAATATCATCATTAAAACTCGCGATAGACTTGTTACTTGACACCTCTGAAGAAGAAGCGTGTCTCCTTAACCTCATCCATCTAGATGAAACGCGTTGTGAAACCCAATTTGCCAACGAAGCGCATAAGAGACGTATAAAGACGCAATACGACAAAAATGTCCAGCCTCGCATCTACTCAGAGGGCAACTTGGTCTTTCTTTATGACTAGGAAGCTGATAAATTAGGTACAGGGAAATTCGAGCCATTATGGCATGACCCCTACATTGTCAAAAGAGTTATTGCTAAAGGTGCCTACGAGTTAGTTGATTACGATGGGATTCCATTGGCACAACCTAGAAATGGGTTGTATCTTAAATGTTACTATGCTTAATCATGAGCATGGTAATTTTTTGTATTATATTGTTTATATACTGTTGATTTGCATTCACTATCTTAATTTGTTCTTTAGATTTTTCTTGACGTTAGTAATCCGCTTTACATTTCATCACAGATATCTAAATCTCTGGAACCATTTATTGGATATGCTGATGGTGCTAGTCGTAGTACGCAGAATCTATCCTCTGTAGCGTGGGCCATTTTCACTCTGAACGACGAATTAGTGAGTTTTCAAGGGATTTGTATTGGTAGATCGACGAATAATATCGCTGAGTATAGCACGTTGATCGAACTTCTCTATGATTCCATTTCATTTGGTATTAACCGCATAATTATCAGGTTAGACTCACAACTTGTGGTACTACAACTTACTAGTGTTTATTCTGTTAGAAATCCAGCACTTCTTAGATTGTTCTTAAGAGTTCAAATTTTGGAGAGACATTTTGATTTCATTAAATATAAACACATTTCCAGAAATCTCAACACTTTAACTGATTCATTAGCTAATCAATTTTTAGACAGACATTTGCGACATAGATAAAGAAAACATTCACATCATTAATTAGGATTGCGCATTAAACATAGGAAAAAATATGAAAACATATAGATAGATAGTTATAGGTTTTTACACAATTTGTGCCCAAGACACGTTGGTCATCTAACCTCAAAATGTATACAAAAAGTCATAAGTAAACTAGTGGTGCTCATGATAGCACGCTATAGATGTAGAAATCCTATAGAGCAACTGCATCCAACGGTTAGGAACCCCAATGGTCTGTCACTACAGTCGCATGGGAAGCTCTTCGATCCAGCAATTCGGAATCCCAAAGGTCAACCCATATATGTGCTGCTGGAGCTCAGCAAGAGTCACAGCCATATCAAGGTCCTGAAGGACTTCTCTCCCGACAGCCCTCTCTGCTGGTGCATTCACTTCGCGTTTTGGTTCCTCTACTGGCTGAACGCGACCGATATCTGCATTACATTAAAACATTTTGTTTAGTATTGGGAAGAAATAAAAACAATTTTTTTTTATATAAACCTTATAAAAATAAAAAAACATGGTCAAATCAATCTTTCCTATTGCACCCCACTGAGCGCCTTCTGGTAAAACTAGATCTAGATCACCTCGAAAGTCGATGCCTACATATGCATACTCATTGATGGCGACAATCTGTCTCCTGAACCAGGCGAAGAATGCAGTCGAGAACACAATGGTCGATTTTTCTACATGCCGACCCATGAGTTCTACCCATATCTGCATTTGAGGATATCTAGGACTAGATATATCCAATGTTACATATTGTGGCTGCATCAATGGAACCCGTTCCAAAGAGAAGGAGATAAGGATGGAACCATAACTGAAATTTTTCTTCCTTCCTCTCTTTGCTTTATTCATTTTTTCCTTTATCTGAGATAGAACGACTTCAGACCAATTGAAAGCTGTTGGCTCTAAGCATTCCAACACATACTGCATATATGATCTGTTTTCCACATGGAGTGTAACGGTGCCAGCTAGTTTAACGATCGTGAATAGGATGGTTCTCAGAGGAAAATCCTTGACATCACAATTGTTTATTTTTCCATCTTTTCTAGGCTCTGACCTCGGATAGAAATAATGCATAACATAATCCCTCACTATTTCTCCTCCAACGGTAGATCCTGTGAGTGTAATGGGCAAACCTCTCCTCGAAAAACCTGTGAGAAAATACACATCCTCAACTGTTATGGACAACACTTTATTTTTTATGTGAAATTCCTCTATCATTGGATACCATGCTCGAACAAGGAACTCCAAGAGTTCTATTTGTTGCCGCATTCCCAACAGTTCGAAGTACTTAAGCAGCCCGCAATCTCTCAGAGCTCTTATAGTACCCAGATCATTCAAGGCAATCATATCTTGTTCTTCATGTTCTCTTTCTCTCCATGTGATCATAACTATAATCATATGGAAACCTGAAAATCAACCATAAGATCCATTAGATACCTTTCATTGCAAAAAACTAGGCAAATTTTGGACACAGCATGAAAAAAAAAAAACTTCAACTATGCCCAACGCACTCCCTGGGCTGAGACAGTGCATTGCACATGCAGGTACACTTCACTGTACCTGCTATGTAATGTAGGTTTCGACATTCAGTGGTGCGTTGCCCTCAATTTTTGCAGAATTTACCCTAAGGGCCGAAAAACCCTAAAAATTTGCAAAGAAAGGTAATGAATTGAATACTGAAAGAAAGAGGAGGTTTTTGCTACTGACTTGGATCAAACGGCAATGAAATCCGTGCACTGAAACGACTGCAATCAACGACTGAAGTTCGGGGGAAAAATCAGGTTCAGAGCTCCAAAATGCAAATGGTAACTATGGAATGGTAAAAATAAATAGTGAAACTGCTTTATACAGTCATTTAATTACTTGCAAGTTAAATTTATTACTATGACTATGGTTTTATTATGTTTTTTTATCATGAAATAGGTATTTTTAATCTGTTTGTTGTTGTTCTGAACAAGAAATACAACTGACGAATAGGTTAGTCGTGCAGATTTATTTCAAGAAAGACTTGACCAAAAAGCATGCTTTTGCTCCTTATTTCAAGAATATGGATCTCGATTATGATGGAAGGAGCTGGAACTAAGAAACAATCAAGTCAAAGGACTGTAAGGAGTCTCTTTTCCTGATCCGAGGTGCCAAACAAGAATGGAACTTGGAACCAAGATACACCGCCTTCTAGACCTGTCCTCTGGAATGGAGAAGCTAATGTCGACAGAAGGAGATCCGCCTTAGGTGAGGTGATAAGAGGTCCTCAACTAATGCATGAAAGAAAATAATAGAGCGACTGATAGAATGACACCAATGATGATGATGGAATGGGGGGTACTGAGTAGTGGACGAATGACTTCCCTTGCTAGAGCATGAAGGGCATGGATAACCTGGCAGCGACTGACACGAGATCAAAGGGATAAGGGGCAGTAGGACTGTAGGCTATAATGGGCGACACGAGAGAGAGACAAGGCATTGAAGGATGGAAGACTATGATGAGATGCAAAGGGACTCAGGATAGACTCCATGAATGCAATTATGACTCAACTTGGATGCTCTAAACAAGGGTGACTTGATGGTGCTGCCACACAGAAAAGGTCCAATGGGGACCATAGAAGCATGAGTATAAGATGGTAACTCACGAAGAAATTTGACACGAGCATGGACAAGTATAGAGGCAAAGTGGTGCCCCCAGTACGAGTGTTGCAAGTGAAGAAATTAGATTTTGAGAATGGGTGAAGTGACGCTTCATGGAAAAAATGTGTCTTAGTGAAGTATCAAATCACTAAAAACTAACAGATACCCATTTGAGGGCTTTGTGAGAGCTTTCCAATGGTACAGACGGTCTAGTAAATGGAGCTACCGTTGGGTCGCAGCATGTGAAAGAAAAAATAGGGGTTTATCTTTTAATAAGGCATTTTCCCTCCAAATTCACTCATTTGCATGTGAAGCTGTGATGAATGTAGAGAGGAGAGAAGCCCTAAATCTTGCGGCAATCGTAGCGGACAAACCGACCGTTGAAATCGAGATACGTCAGTTGTTAGGATGAATCCTTAGTGTAGGTGTACGAAAAAAGACCCTTTTAGTTGTGCATAACAAACAGCCCTAACTGCAAGATATGGCTACTAATATATTTAGATCTGTAGTTAGTTGATCAAGACAAATGCTGCATAAATCTAGATCTATGAATAAAAAGACATTAAGCAGTAAAAATAAGGTTTTTCTCCATGCATCCAATAGAGAAGACAAGAACAATATTTTTTGAAGAATTTTATATTAATGGCACTTGGGAGGAAAACAATAAAGGTGTTTCCAATTATCCTCAATGGGATGGGTTCTTGGAAGTCCTCAACACTTCAGATCTAGAATTTCTCTCTCTTGTTGGTGTAGAAAACCCAGACAAACATAGAACTCAAAGGGAGCTCACAAAGAAAATAATAGAAAATATGAAAATGATAATGGCTCAAAGTCAGACCAAGAGTATAGATCCAGAGTGATTTAAGAGGCAACAAAAGGTGGAGAATGATAGGAAAAACCCTTCTATTTATAAAAAAAAATTAGGTCATTCTAGATCTTGGTGCATGATTAAAATAATATTAACCAAATCTAGATCCACCTTTTATGGAATATTTTATTATATTTGTTGGAGGGGAAAGGAATTCGACTTGGGTCAAATCCCTTTATTTGTAAATAATAAATAAATAAATAATTTATTTATCATTTTAAGGAAGTGGTTGAATGATAATTAAATAAATAATGATATATTCAATTATTTATAAATGATTTAGTCAAATTTAACAAGGAATATTATTTGAATAAGGTTTAAATAATTATTCCTAGAAAATAATAAGATAAATAAGGATTTATCTAATTAATTTCCTTGTTTTGGGTTAAATATGACTAGGAATAATAATTAAATTACTGTTTAATTAATTTTTCCATGAGGAAAACCAAACAAATATAGATTTGTTTAATATTTCCCCTTGGGGTTTCCTGTTTAGACCATAAACAACCTAATAAATGTGTTTTATTAAGTTATTTTACATAGTGAAAGAAATTTTACTTAGGGTAAAATTGGTCTTACATGGTGTACTTGGGTCCATCTAATGATAATAGATTAGATGAAAAAAAAAATGGTGTAATAGTCCATTTTCACTTGCTTTGAATTTGAATAAAAAAATATTTAAAAAAGGAATATTCCACAGAATATTTCAGGAGTATTCCACAAAATATTCCATGGAATATTCTTTCATCATCCAACCATCA